>JAQPPZ010013340.1:0-64181 GCA_028583015.1 Wollemia nobilis
ATTATTACTTTGATCTGCTCAAAGCTAGGTTATCTTGATCTGCTCAGGTGGGCCCCACTGATCTGCTTAGGTAGGCTCTCCACTGATATGCTCAACTAGGCTATCCAATGATATGCTCAGCTAGGCTATCCATCATTGATCATTTTTAGGTGAGCATAGTTAAGTGGCGAAACATCCTCAACAGGGTCATCACCATCCATGATATGATTCACTCTGGCCACAATTCTAACATCGCTACCTTCTTCCTGAATCTTGAAATGAACAAAGACTTTGACAAAGTTAACTAGGAATTCCTATCCAAAATTCTCCTCAAATATGGTTTCCATGAATATTGGGTTAATCTAATTTCAAATTGTTTCTCTTTTTCATGGTTCTCAGTCTTGGTGAATGGGTCAGTTGTTGATTACTTTTCCAACATCAAGGTGCTAAGGCAGGGCGACCCTCTCTCCCCTATACTATTCATCATTCTGGCTGAGAGGTTGGGTAGAATCGTCAAAAATACCTGCTATAGAAACCTAATCTCAGGAATCAAGGCAGCCTCAATATTAAACCCCTCCACCCACCAACAATTCATGGATGACATGTTGTTGGCCACTAAATCTCTAGTCTCTGAAGCCAAAGCCATAAAGGTCATCCTCAATATGTATGAGGAAGCAGTTGGACAGAAGATCAATTACACCAAAAGTAAACTCTACTTCATTAACACCCCCACTAGAAGGTAGGTCAATATTATAGGTATCTTGGGATGCACCATTTCTAGCTTCCCAACTACCTATCTAGGCCTCCCGATGTTCAGGGGAAGACCACTTAAAGGTATGTGGAACAATGTCACGAAAAATATTCACAAGAAGTTGGCAGGATGTAAAGGGGCTCTCCTCTCCAGCGTAGGAAAAGTGACATTAGTAAAGGTGGTCCTCCAGAGTATCCTCACCTACTTTATTTCAATGTTCAAAATTCTTGCTAAGATGGGAGAGGCTATCGAGAAATTGCAAAAGCATTTCTTGTGGTCTAGGAATGATAGTCAAAGAAAGTTCCACCTGGTAGCCTGGGATAAAATCTGCACCCCCAAATATAGGGGGGGTTGGGACTACGATGCATAAACATCACAAATAAGGCCCTTCTAACCAAGTAGACTTGGAAGGTGGTCATCAATGCCAACCTGGAGTGGGTGTTGATTGTCAAAATAAAATACTTGCAACATCACTCATTCCTAGACATGGAGATTCCTCGCAATGCCTCCCACTTCTGGAAATCCATTAGCCACACCTAGAATCTTCTACATCAGGGCTCATGGTGGTAGCTAGGAAATGGTAGGTCTATTGATTTCTAGAAAGATGTGTGGGCCAAAAAATATCCCCTCATCAAATATGTCGATTTGAATGCAATCAAGCACCTCACCGATAGTAATAACGGGTCCCATGTTGCTTATTTCATCACCTCTGATCAAGGTATCCAAAAATGGAAGTAGGTTCAGTTTAGAATCAATAACGACACTATCAACAAAGGTCTAGCAACTCTTTAGGACATTTTTAGAGTGAATTTCATTTCGTAGACCCAAAAGAATGATGAACAATGCTAGAAGGGATCTAGCGATGGTGGTTTCACTATCAAATTTGCTTCTTAGATGATGGAGACCCCTCCCAAAGGCTTCAAAAAACATGACAGTTAGACTTTAGCCAAGAACATGTGGCTTAAGCTCCTGATCCCAAAATTATCCCACTTCTATTGGTTTGCTACTCACAATAAAATAATAACCACCGATAATTTAATTCGAAGAGGAGTGATGGTTCCCAACAGGTGCTACCTCTGCAATAAAGCTTAGGAATCCACTCAGCACATCTTGTTATATTACCCTTTTGCCTAGAGTGTTTTGTCTACCCTGACTAGCAAATTTTAGGTTAGTTGGATCCGATCCAAGGTGGTTTTGGACCTATTCATCCAATGGTTGAAGACATTTAAAAACCCAAGACTCAGGTTCTTTTGGAGTTTCCTGCTTCATCATGTAGTTTGGCAGATCTGGTTGGAACGTAACAACCGCATCTTCATGAACATAACCAAAAATTTGGAAGTTGTTGCCAGTAGAGCTCTGTTCTTTGCCATAAAAAATAGCAGCCTCATCCCCTATGTTGATGTCCCTAACTTTGGGCTGGAATCTCACTTATTTGTTTCCCTCAGGATTCCCATAGACTGTAACAAGGTTCAAAATACTAGTAGCTCCAAAATCATGACCAAATGGTTCACCCTTTCGTAGGGATGGCTTAATGCCAACTTCGATGGTGCCTCTAAAGAAAACCCAGGGAACATTGGTGTAGGAGGAGCCATCAGGGACCACATAGGCAGTATTTTCAAGGCTTTTGCAAAAAATCTTGGGACCTAAACCAACAACTATGCAGAAGCCAGAGCTTTATGGAGATGCATTGAGGTAAGCAAAATCCTTTCGAATCCAATAATTTTTTAAGGAGACTCTTCAGTTATCATTGACCACATTATCAACAAGAGAAAAGGGGGGAAGAATATCCAGAATACCATTCAAGATTGCCAACATTCTCTCAACAACCAACCTCAAAGCCAGATCAATCATGTGTTTAGGGAAGCTAACAAAGTGGCTGACATTCTAGCCAACAAAGTAGTCAATCAGTCCACTCTGGTCATCTGGAAAGAAGACTTCCCACAAGAAGTTGTCACCCAAGCTAATCAGGATGTGGGAACATGATCTGTTAGGTAGCGTGTGCTACCCTCACAATGGTATTACTTCAATACCCAAGGTGGTTGCCCACAACTCTACTACATCCATGAAGTACCCCTCCAAAGGTGGTTTTTGCCACCATAGTGGTGTTTTTTCAACACTAAGGGTGTTCCTTAACACCACTCTCAGTATCATTGTCTGTACAAGTTTTCATACAGATAGTATAGCTCGTGTTAACCCTCCTTGTGTCACAAGTTGGCCCCTATCCTCTTAGTCCAGCTACTCATTTTGCCTCATTTTCCTCACCACCCCTCCACCTTCTCGCCCTCCCACCTCCACTTTCTCCCTCTTCACCCTTTTCGCCATCCACTTCACTTCCTTCACCAATCCCTTCTACTATGGTCTTGTTGTCACGAGTCACACCTACATCATTTTTTTAGCTCCCAGACTCCTTTTTCAAAAAATTTTCCTCAAGGCCCTCATTCACCATCCTTTTAGCTCAATCTAGACAAAGCACCTTCTCTATGCTTCTACAAAGATCTTCCTCTCTTTGTCCACTAAGGATATTGCAAGAATTCTCCTAGCTAGTTCCACAATCCCTAGTCTGTTTCACACCATGGCCATCCTTGAGCCTGCTAGCCTACAGATTGAGGCTGGGACCGCAACCTTGCTTGATGCCAAGCATTTCATCAATTTCTTCAAGCTTTTTGATGGGTTCGAAGAGGAAGTGACCAGAGAATTCATCGAGTCATGGAATGAGGGGGAAGTGCAGATTTGTGGCCTTTGGTTTGAGGTAAGTGTTCACTCCATATCCCAGATTTTTGGTATTCCGGTTGACGGTAGAGTGGTGCACCGAGATAGGCATAACTTCAAAGAGAAAACTGATCAATTCCTCGATAAGGTAAAAAACTTGGTTTGGGAAAAGAAAGGAGTGGTGTGTTCCTCCTTACCTCACCCTTGGGACACAACTATCATCCCCATTATCCAGTATGTCTCTATAGACAACCCCAAGAAGCCCCTTCGAGCCTATAATATTGCTCTAGTTAATCACCTGCGTGATATTCGTCCTATCAACATCCTGGACTTTCTCTTCCATTCCATAACCATCACCATCAACAACTATAGGGAAATCAAATCCTCGAAACCCCCCCACCACTAGGTTCCAAGGGCAATGTCCTCCCAGTACCCCAGCCTCGCCTGCTCTTCCAGCTTCGCTCGAGGTGAAGCCGCCACCCCCCTCACCTCCAAACCCTAGGTCCCCCCTTAGTCCCCCACTAGCTCCCCTTCCCCATGCACTCTCCCCTAGACCAAGGTAAGGAGGACACACCCCCACTCTCTACTCCCAAAGAGGAAGTTCACACTGGTAAATGGCCCAAACCCAAACAGAAATTAGTTTGACCTCCTCAAAAGCGAAGGAAATCCATCAAGTTGAAGTCCCCTAATATGAGTGATCAGCGCTCGGATATGAAAATCATCATCGATGACAAAGAGTAGCACATTGATAGTACCAAGGATATGCTTCGCTCCTTAAACCTTAAGAGAGCTAGTGAAGAAGTAAGCCAGTTGCATACGATTTCTAGCACCTATAGGGAAGGTTGCACCATTCTGGCCAGTGCCATCGATGAGCTCAAAGAATTCTTGGCCCTGATCAAGACACTCCTATCACCTGATGATAGCACCCAGTAGGAAAGGAACAAAGAATCCCAATAATATGGGAAGGTGGTGTCTTGGTAGTAGGACTGTATGTTTTCCTTTTTTTAGTTGTAATAATGTAGTTTCCTCTATCTTGGAAGGTTGTGGCCTAGTCTGGGTTATTTTGTATGGGGTTGATCCTCGGTTGGTCTTGGCCTGTGGCCATTGTAGGCCACAGTTGTTTCTATTTTCTACTGATGTAACAGGTACGGGACCCTTTAACCCGTACAACAAATAAATTTTTCTTTTTACCTACCAAAAAAAATTGTTTATATTCTCAATTTGTTGATTAGCTTTACTATTTGTTTATAAGTATTTATGTCCCTCCTTGTAAATCCCACAAACTAGCTTTTCTAATTATTTTATTGACAATATTCTACATCGGTGGAAAATTCTTTGAGTGTTGTTCATGGTCACATCTAAAGCAAATCTAGCTTGTACAACATAGGAATGGGCTTTCTTTTCCTTGGCTTCACTATGTGAATCTTGCAATAATGGCGTTGTTGTAGGGATCAAGGCCTTTTTCAGGCTCGTTCTAGAACCTCACATCCCTGATCATGTCGACGTCGATCTGGAGATTCACATTAGCTTTGTGAGGTTGGTGACCATAGATTCCTGGTTGGAGATCCAAATCAATGGAGGCTGAGGGCAACGATGGAAAACCCTTTCCATCAAACAAAGGAGCATTTTGGGTAGAACACCATGAGGCAACGTAGAATTGGCATCGTGGATGAAAATAACCCACAAAAATAGCACTTAGAGTCTCTTATAACCTACTTCGTAATTGGAACTTAGAGTCTTGGAGGTCGATGGTAGCATGCTTCGACCTCAGCCCACCAAAGAAGCAAACGAAGATATTGGCCACCATGAAGACTGTCATGAAGAGCACCAACTCATGATCCAATGCGATTGCCACATGCAGCGGTGTTCAACGACGATGTAGATGCTATTTATTTTATTTTTAATGATGCACACCCCAACCCCAATGGCTAGGTGTATCTAGTGCAAACTGGAGACCCATGTTTTGATCTCATGAAGCCTTGAATGACGTATAATATAGGAGCATCAATGGTGGAGCCCGAGATGGCCATGAAAATGCTTAGCTATCAACATGCATGTCTACACATTGTGCAATTTTCATGGCCTTTAGCACTCCTGTCTACATGGCCATTGGCATGAATTTGCTTTTCTCCATCATTTAATGTAATTAAAAAAGAAAGAGCACCATGCAGTAGATTTTTTTTTATTTGGTTATTGTGAGAAATTCTTATGACTAACGTATAAGGTTGAGTAGACTCCTCCCAACCATGACTCCTTTTAAATCCAAGAGATATACTTATCAATAGGAAATTTAACATAAATTCATCATACACCCACCCCCTCACACACTCGCCCATGCCACGGTTTGAACATTGGAACTCCCAAAGAAGAACCAAAGCCCAAAATGTTGCACTACACCCCCAGGTGCACCATGCAGTAGATTAAAACAAAAGAATATTCATTCTTAAAATATTTTAAAGGAGGGAAAACAAAACCTCTGGAATTTATTGAGAAATATTGTTTGAAGATTCTATTTGGAGGGAAAAATCACTTTTACCTATATTTTGCCCGAAGGAGGCTATTTTTTTTTTGCAATATGAGGCATCTTATGTTTCTAGCCATTTTCGAAGCTCAATCTACCGGAAGCAAAATTTTCTAGTTTTGTGAATCTTTCACATATCTAATGGTGCTCCAAAATTTCGAACTAGAGACTCAAAAAAAATTGACACTCTAGACCAAGAAAATTTATTCTAGGAACTACATAACTAGACACTCTAGAATCAAGAACAAAAGAATCCAAAGACTACAAAGATTTTGACACTTAAAAAATCAAGCACTTTGAAGACTATAGAGATACAACCACTTCAGAAGATGCATCAAAAATTCTTTTCCAATCCTTTAATTTGACTTTTTAAGGTTATTTTTTTATAAAATTTGTTGTAATATGGAGTGCATTTTTGGTAGTATCTGACACTCCTCAAAAACAATGCAAGTGAACCTTATAAGGACACTTGTACATACTTCATAAAGGTTTTAAAATTATTTTTCAAAGGTGCATTCTTACCAGAGTTTGGCACCTTCATAGTACAAATGAATGATGAGTTCATCCTGGGGGTACTCATGAGACCAATAGACATGGTGGTTGCAGTGATTGGTTATGTATGCATTTTTATAGGATGGGAAGATTACAATAAGTACAATAGTAGTTGAAAAAAAGCATAGTAAGGACTTCACAAGTCATTATTGCATCCCAAAAATTGAGCTCCATCTATTTGGTATACATCATCTAATGATCCATCTCTAAAATAACTTTTTTTTATAGATTAACTATATCGTTCTACTAAGGTATGTAGTGAATGATGCATTCTAAATTCATTCCATGAGATGTCAAGAAATCCTCAAAGGAAATACTAGTGTACTATTTATCACCATCATTCCATAGGCATTTGATTCATGTCCTACTTTGATTCTCTACCAATGCTTGTAAATATTTAACTGTTCAAAGGCATCATCTTTGGGTTTGATGGTGTAAATCCAAAAGAATAAGAAAAATCATCAATTAAAGTGGGAAATTACATATTCCTTAAAATATAATTAGCTAATATAGCTCTATAAATATCATTGTATACAAGCTCTAAATATTGAGAAGTATGATAAGCTTAATATTGAAAAAGGAACCCATGACAATATTTCCCAAAATACATCCCTCACAAACTCCACTAGGTGAATTAATGGGTGGAAGTCCATCAACCATATGAATATGACTTATATGCCTCAAGGATCCAAAGTTGGTGTGACCTAGGCATTAGTGGCATTGCTTCATGTTGTTATCTTTCTTAGCCACCGTGGCTACAAATACTTTTTATTTGTAAGAGGATGAAAGGGGTCATGACAAGTTTGTACATCTACAATATCTTAAAGAAACTATCTTGAAGCCAACAATGTTCTTAACCATTCATCTATTTATCCAAAATTCCACCTTGTTATTTTTATGGATAGTGTATTCATAGAGAAAATATTAGGGTCAACACTAGAACATTCAAAACATCCTCAAAAGCAGAGGAACTAAGTCACTAATAGATACATTACCACAACCTGAAACCTACAAGCATGAATAATCACCAATTACAACTTGCTCTCCATTTTGCTACTCACTATAGCTAGAAAGATTATTAAGATGTTTGGTCATATGCCTTATGGTTCCATAATCAATAATCCACTCCTGATAAGATGAAGTCTAAGATGCCAAGTACATAGCCTTATATGTGCTACATGATTTATTTCCATTATTTTAAGTTTTAAGGATCACTTCATTGCATCCAAAAAAATTTATATTCTCAAGTTGTTGACTCCATGCATGCAAAAATAAGTATTTATGTCCCTCCTTGCAAATCCCACAAACTAGCTTTTCTAAGTATTTTCTTGACAATATTCTACATAAAAAGTAAAGGTGAAGCTCCTCCATATTCCTCAAATATGTGGAAGGTATGGGATTCTACAAAAACCAAAGGTGTTCTATGAATAATCCATTTGGTTCGTACATGGTTTCAACTTCTATACAATTATAGAGTGAGGAGCCTAAAAATTTGTATGATTTAGAAAAAAGGGCCCAAATTTTTTTGTATGATGAATATGTGGTCTACAAATATTTCCCTTGAAAATATCCCTAGAGTGATATTTTAAAAGACACACCAATTTCCTTAAAATTTCTTGCAATTTCTCTTGATATGCAACTTGTCATAACTTGGATATCATACTAAACTATATTCATACACCAGTAAGTTACTACTATCTATACAACTAATCAAACTAAATAAAAATAAATTATGCCATTTTATGGGACATGGGCAGTGTTAGGACCCTATTCCTAACAATAATTATAATTAACCTTCACTATTTTATAATCACTAATAGAGATATGAATAGGTATGTCTTTACGTCGCACCCTATGTTGCGTATAAGTAGGCAATCCATTGGTAAGTTATAGACATCGAAGAATATAATTATTAATTAATTGTTGGGTTCCCCATACAATACAACAACGATTCCTTAATAAAAGCGATTCCTTTTTATTATTCTAGCATTATAATCAATCTTTCTCTATTGGGTTCACTACATCTAGTATCAGAGTTGTTCCTTTCTCTGGTTTCTCTCGCTTCCACACTAATCTAAAACCAAACCAGTGATATATCTTACAAATTTTTGAAAGACTGAGCCTTCGATTGTAAAACCCTAGCATACATAGACAAATCAATTGGTGAAACAATCTTCAGACGATGAGCAACGTATTCCAAACTAGATATAGCGAGCTGCGTATTTCAAATAATTTTGGACGACATCTGAAACTTTCAATGGATATTACAAGAAATCGATGACATCAAGGATAATTTGATGAGCAAAAAAAAAAAAATTATATTATAAAGTTTTTATAAGGTTTATAAATTTCGGCATCGACGTATAGTTTCAGGTGACGGAAAGACAAAGTATTAAAAAAAAAAAGAGATAATACGGTCAAAGTTTAGTTTCTCAGAGCCAAAACTTGAAGGAAATTATTTTTTCCTTTCTTTCCTCTCGTTCCCCGAATACAAGACCTACGGACAAAGAAGCAATCACTACGATCACTATCGAACGAAAGCATTCGCTGCCGACGCTGCCGAACGAAGCACCTTTCCTACCATCGCCACCCGAGTTGTGCTTCATCCGCCGCCTCGGCCCCTCTCTACTCCACCACCGAGCCATTCACCTTTTCGCTGCCCGAGCCTCTTCACCGGTGCTCCACCATCCTTGCTCCCCGCCCTGAGCTCTATCGTCACTGCACCTCCTGTTCTGCCACCGCTGCCTAGCCGTCGTCGCTCCAAAAAGCAAATTAATGACAACTTCCAAACAATGACTACGCAAATGATCGACGATGGAAGATCTCGTGACACCAACCTGCTTTCATCGATTAATATCATCAACCTTCGTCAAATCACTTCAGTGCATGAGTATCAAACACGGTTTGAGGATATCACCAAACACAACACAAGGTTGGATGAATCAATTCTCATCAGTGGCTTCATTAGTGGATTGAAAGAGGAAATTCGAATGGAGGTGACAAGGTTCAATCCCTATACCATGATGCAGACCTATGGATTGGCCAAATTAGCTGAAGATAAATTCAATTATCAACATCGACTAGGAAAAAAACCTATTGGGAAGGCACAAACTACTTACACCACCGCCAAACCTAATCAAATTTTACCAATTAAACGTCTTAGCTTTGAGGAAATGAAGGAACGATGAGCGAAAGGTCTTTACGATAATTGTGATGAGCAATTTGGACCCCACCATAAATGTGCTACACTAATGTTGTATTTATTGAAGGAAGTTGATCCTTGTCTCTCCATAGAGCAAGCAGATGAGGTAATTATGTCTGAAGCAGCCAGTGCACCTACTCACCACAAATGAAGACAATAAGGTTGATGTACAAGAAGTGATCAGTGGACCAAGCAAGGTTGAGGTAAACATCCATACAGTGAAAAATGAAGGTCAAAAATACACTCTAAATAGACTACCCTCAAGTTCCTCACAAATAGTGAGTTCTCATCAAATGGTAAAACCTATCCAAAAACAAAGCAAAAAGGTCACTACACGCTCATTTCCCATTGACTCTCCCAAGAAACAACAGGAAGATACAAAAGTAATACCACCACTTTTAAGGCATCATTTTGAAGTGTTTAAGGACCCCCACAGGTTCTCCTCCCATCGTCATCACAATTATCCTAAGGAAGATTCTCCTATTTCTCTTGGCAATCCACCACTAACAATTTCCCCTTCCCGATATCCTTGCTTACGAAAAAAAAACATTAAAGTTGTGCAAGAACATGAGAAAATGCGTCTTGGAAAACAAAGGATGAAGCTCCTCCCCTTGAGCTTTGAGGACAAAGCTCTTTTTAAGGAGGGTGGCATGTTAGGACCCTATTCCTAACAATAATTATAATTAACCTTCACTATTTTATAATCACTAATAGAGATATGAATAGGTATGTCTTTACGTCACACCCTATGTTGCGTATAAGTAGGCAATCCATTGGTAAGTTATAGACATCGAAGAATATAATTATTAATTAATTGTTGGGTTCCCCATACAATACAACAACGATTCCTTAATAAAAGCGATTCCTTTTTATTATTCTAGCATTATAATCAATCTTTCTCTATTGGGTTCACTACAAGCAACTACAAATAGGAAAAAACTATTATTTCTCATCCATATAGGACATTAAAAATAAGTAAAATTGTGCTAGCGACAAAGGTCCCCCAATATAGGTGAGATGCACCAAATTTTATACAAGTGATCAAAACTAACAAGGGAGTCTTTCAATAATAAATGCAATCTCATATGTCCTTGAATTGTGTAGCAAACCACTTGCACAACCTTTCAAATTTGAATTTGATGCCTTAGATATTTGACAAAATGTTCAATTTAAACCCCTATAATTTGTCTGAGGCATGATGTATTTGAACAAGGACTTGGACCAGGATGATCAATAGATTAATAATGATCATATAAGTTAAGTAGATATGATTACCAATAGTCTAAAAAAATAATATGAAGTGTATGGGACATTACATAAAAAGTTAGAAAAAATATTTAGGTAAATCCCTTAGAGTATCATCCTATTAAAATTACAAACAAAAAATATTTACTTTTAAGAAAGACTACTTCATAGAAGAATATCGTAACCCAAAGTTCCTTAAACCTAGTTTACTCTAATTCAACCCCTTATTATTTATTTTTACTATAACTTCATAAGGGTTGACTGAGTTCTCATTCCAATGAAAGATAGACCTAGTCTCTAGTAATCCTTTTCTAGAGTTGAATAACTCATGACCCTCATCTAAGAGTTATGACCAAGCCTAAATATGCAACCATCCCTACTTCACCACATGTCCATTTGTGAGAAGCATTGGTGCAGTTCTCTTCCACTCCAACTACCTTTAATTCCTAACAATATAGTTGGTTCTCCTTTCGCTCTATTGAAAGGAAAAGCCCTAGTCTTTACCCTTGCACAAGTCCTTTAGTTCAAGAGTTCTAGGACACTAGTATTTTCTCTTCACGCAAGTATTTTAGCGTAAGATATCTATAGACATAGTTTTCTACTCTTTTTCACAAGCCTTTTAGTGAAAGAGTTCCATGGATATGCTAATCCCTACTCCCTACCCAATTCCTTTAGTGTAGGAGTACTAAGCATCATCCACAATAATTTGACCAACTCCTTTCCCAAGAGGATCCCTTACCTGGTATCTAAAAATATAGTCGGGCTCCCTCTAGTTCCCATTCCCAAAACTATTTTTAAAAGTGATATCAGTTACACGAGAATGAGTTGGGAGAATTCTTCATTATATTATTTTTAACTAAAACCAGCTTATCCATATTTCATCTCTAATTAGTGAGTAGTGGATATCCATTGATTATAGATGTCATCCAAAGGTGCTAGATACCCAGTTGTCCTTATTCATTTATAGGGTAAAGATTATATCATTTAATCTAACAAAACACATCAATAATCTTGGTGTAATCCTGAACTCAAACTTCAAAGAATTAATCTAATGAATTAACTAATTAAGCTTAGTTTCAGGTGATTCTAGGTAAGTCCCATAAGACACCGTGAATGCTCAAAAGTTGATCTCTGAGTTAATAAACCAACACCAACATAACATAAGCATATCTTTACATCGAGGCCAAGTTAACTCAACTGGCATGATCTTGTTTATCATACTAAAATCATTCGAAAACTATCCAAACTATATACAAGTTTTCAAATCACATTACTGGCAGTGCATCACTAGACAACCCCTAGAGATGTATATACAAATGATTCAATTCATGAGATGTCTCTCTACAGAAGAATTGCATTAAGGCAGTTGGAGTTCAACTGCCATCCATCATTTGAATAGAACCAATTCATCTTCCAGTTGGTGGTCGTTGAGCACCAACTTCACCTCGTAGAGTTTTACTCCTTCGATAGATGAAAACATCCCCATGCTCGCATCATTCCATAGAGCTTCTTTGACACAGACTCAAGTTGCACCTACGATTGTAACCACACAGGCATCCATAGAACACTTCAGTAGCAGAACAACAACACCAACCGAGAAAATATTTACCTTATAACGGGGATCAGAGATGACTCCTTAACTCTTTCAAGAATGCTCATCATGCATTCATACCGAGTCTCAAATTCTAACCATTATTTTTGAGAATTCTCAAATAATAATTCAAACAATGAACAAATCTCTCTAAATATTAACAATAGCAATGATAAATCAATGCATTCATTAAACACATTCCTTTCAAGAATAGAATTCTAAAAATAATCAAATACAGTAGAAGGTAGTTGTTCTTCCTTTCATACATGCAAGCAATTACCATTCTTCAGGAAATCACGACAACCTAGTCTTTAATATTTATTTCATTTCTATTTTCTCAACAAAAATAGAACCAAGCATTGCCAAAATAATCATTCAACTCAAGAAATGAGTTTCAATTCAATCATCTCATTCTATAATAACAACAATAGTGATAATTCATGCATTCATTATACACATTCCTTTCAGACATAGAGTTTTAGATATAATCAAATGCAATAGAAGGAAATCATTCTCTTTTCAAATGTCTAAGCAATTACCAAGTATCTTTGTCCTATCTACTAAGTTTACCAAACCATTCATGGCAATGGTAGAACAAGAGCAAAATAAAAGATACATTTAAAAGCCTCCATTGCTCCAAAACTCAAACTAAAATACTACCCAACAAACATCAACATTAGTTCCTTCTCCCAACAATCATAACATGGACCAATGCCCAACAATGATATCACCTTTACTGGAGACAAGACCGGATGAGCCTACTAATGGATTCATTGGATACGTTCGAATGGCAGTGCTGAAGTTATAAAACATAGAATTTTCCTATAAAAAGAGTAATTGTGGGATGTGTTATCTATCAACATACTAGGTATAAAGCACAATCATTTCTTTCATATGATGGACTATCAATGATATAACCCAAACACAGTTGAACTCACACAAGCACATTTTTCTAATCACAAATTATTTTGAAGTTTTAATACAACAAGAAGCAATAGTTTCTTTACTTACTAAAACCGATCACTCTTTGTCTTCACGTCTTTGTTGCACCAACCCAGTATTTTGAAAACTCTCCACAAACCAACGAATTCCTTTCTCTTCCTTTCTTTTTTTCCAAACCTCCTAATTTTTTTTCCCTTACTCTCCTTTCTTCTGGTGTGCCCACTCTAGTATAAAATTTCATGTATTAAATTTTCAATGTTCCTTAACAACCCACTCCATTGCACTTTTCCACAAGAAATCCAACAAACACACCATAACCAGATTTCCACATTCTTACAATTAATGCTATGGGTTCTAAAATAGTCAAGAGTAAAGCACATACCGAAACAACAAAAGAGAAATCATTTATAAAAACTATCCTTTGTTCTTTGTTGTTCTTTCCTTATTATCCACTATGGTAATAATATCAACCAACAATTGTTCTTTTACTTTATAATATTTCATTATAAGAAACTACTATAACACACAAATGCAACTAAGCAATTTCATGATATGCATCTTCATGAAAAGGGGTATTCTTTCGTGTTGCCTCCCCATAATTTTTGATAATTTACCCATCACATCATTTCCCCAAGGTATTCTTTTCTCAGTGGTTACTCTTTCTGCCACCGTAAAGAAACATGTTCCTGCAAAAATACACTTTTCATTAGCAGCATCATGTTCTCACATCAAATGCATGTTTCTTAGATCCAAACATGGAATTATCCTACATCCCACAAAGGATCCACATCTCATATTTTCCATAAGAAACAAGTAATTTGCATAATAAAACTGATATAGACAGTCATTCCATCCATAAGCAATATAACAAAACATAAATCCATCAAAATAGAAGGTCTTCCAAGGGTAGGGTCATGACATCCTCCCCCCTTAGGCTTAACACAGTCCTTTATGTGTCATCATAGCATAAACATTAAACAAATATTTACAATGCATCCTCAAACAAAAATGGAAAATATTTTTGCATGTTTGCTACTTTCTCCCAAGTAGCATTTCTTTCGAAATAATGATCCCATTGGACCTTGCATTGCTCCAAGGTTCCTTTCCTCATCGATTTGGATTGGAATTCAAGGATATTTACTAGTCGAACCTCTATAGCCTCGGGGTTCACCATCTGCAAATTAGAAAAATTCCACACATGTTCAGGGTTAGCAACATACTTCTTAAGCAAGGAAACATGAAAGGTGTTATGAATCTTGGATAGATTAGGTGGTAAGGCAAGTCGGTATGCCATAGGACTGATCTTTTATATGATTTCAAAGGGTCCTACAAAACGAGGATCAAGCTTTGTGGACTTGATAGCACTCTTCTTCGGTCTCACCCTCAAGAATACCCTATCACCAACAACAAACTCTCTGGGTGATCTCTTAAGATTGACATAACTTTTTTGATGGTCTGTAGCTTCCTTTAATATTTCTCTGATTACCCTTAACTATTGCTCCATTTCTTTGACCATGTCTGGTCCAAGCACAATTGATCTTCTAGATTATCCCAAGATAATGGTGTCCTGCACCTTCTACCATACAAAGCTTTGAACGATGCCATACCTAATGTTGAATGATGACCATTATTGTAGGTAAATTCCACTAGATGCAAGTACTCTTCCCAATAGGTTTTTTGATCCATACAGTACATGCAAAGCATGTCCTCTAACACTTGATTCACCCTTTCAGTTTGTCCATCAGTTTCTGGGTGATAAGTTGAATTGATGTTCAACCTAGTGCCAATGGCTCAATGTAAGGCTTGCCAAAACTTAGATGTGAACCTCGAGTCCCTATCTGATATAATTACCTCTGGAAATCCATGAAGCCAAAATATTTCTTTGGAAAATCTATTAGCCACAATCACGACATCATCCTTGGTGCTCCTGGGTATAAAGTGCACAACCTTGGTCAGTTTGTCGACCACTACTAGGATCGCATCATGTTGGAACTTGGTCTTAGGCAGCCCTACTATGAAATCCATTGAAATTACTTGCCATTTTTTAATAGGCACATCATGTGGGTATAACAAACCAACAGGATGTCTATGTTCTACTTTAACCTTTTGGCACTTAAGGCATTGAGCGATAAATTCAATTATGTCTCTCTTCATTCCTAGACAAAAGAATATCTTTTTCATATTCTCTCTCATTTTTGCTCCTCCTGTATGAGCAGAGTAGGGGGATCTATGAGCTTCATTCATGATCATATTCCTCAGATATCCACTTCTAGGAATTACTACCCTATCCTTAAAATATAGAAAACCATCCTTGATGCTAAAATATTTGTTTTCATCTGGTTTCCTTTCCATATTTTCTTGTATTTGATTACAGTAAGCATCCTGACTTTGCATTACCTTGACTTGTTCCATCAAGTCAACATGAATACGAGATAAGACTACAATGTGTCTCCTTCTACTTAGAGCATCTATGACCTTATTCTCCTTTCCCTTAATGTATTCAATGCCAAAATCATATTCTATGAGAAATTCCATCCATATTCTTTGTCTAGCATTGAGAAAGGGTTGGGTGAACATGTATTGAAGACTTTGATGATCTGTCTTAAGCTCAAAGGGTCTACCAACTAGATAATATCACCAACTCTTGAGAGAAAATACTACAATTGCTAACTCTAAATCATGAGTTGCATAATTAATCTCATACTTTTTCATCTTTCTTGATCCATAGGCGACCACCGGTTCTTCTTGTGAGAGCACTCCTCCCAATCCTTCCAATGATGCATTTGTACACACAGTTAAACTTCCCTATAGATCAAGTATTTTTAGTATAGAAGGTGTAGTAAGCTTTTGTTTAAGTAAATCAAAGGTCGTTTTACATTTACCTATCCACTTGAATTCCTTCCCTTTACTTTGAAGGTTGGTTATCGATGAGGTGATCTTGGCGTAGTCCTTCACATATCGCCTATAGTACCCAATTAAGCCCATGAAACTTTAGACTTTAGTTACATTCATTGGTGGCAGCCAATTCAATATGGCTTCTATTTTCTTAGGATCTACAATGATTCCCTCAGCCGACACAATGTGTCCTAAATATTGCACCTCTAACACATAAAACTCACACTTGGATAAATTCCCATACAACTACTTTTCCCTTAGCAACTCTAGCACTAATCTTAGGTGTTTATCATGCTCCTCCTTGTTTTGGGAATATATCAAAATGTCATCCAAAAACACCAAAATAAATCTATCCAAGTATTTTTTGAAGATACTATTCATCAGATTCATAAATGTCATTGGAGCATTCATCAGCCCAAAAGGCAAGACAATAAACTCATAATGTCCATATCAAGTTTTAAAAGTTATCTTATGAGTATCTTCCTCTCGAATTCTCAATTGGTGATATCTTGACTTCAAATCAATCTTTGAAAATATTGAGGTATCCTTGAGTTGATCGAAGAGATCTTCGATTCTAGGTAAAGGATATATATTTTTAACAGTTACCTTATTTAACATCCGATAGTCAATACATAATCTTAAAGATCCATCCTTTTTCTTTACAAACAACACTGGTGCACCCCATGGTGACACACTTGGTCTAATTAGTCCTTTTTCCAACAATCCTTGAAGTTGTACTTTTAGTTCTTGCATTTCTATGGAGTTCATTCTATAAGGAGCCCTATGGATAGGCTCTATTCCAAGTTCAAGTTTGATAGAGAAGTCAAATTCCCTTTTAGGTGGTAATCCAAGTAAATATTCCAAAAATACATCCCTAAATTTTTGAAGAACAGGGTGTTTCCCAAACACCTCTTCCTTCTTCCCTTCCTCTATCTCATTTAACTTAACAATATATATATATATATATATATATATATATATAATATATATATACCATTCCTCTTTTTTTGATGGCTCTCTTGAGTTGCATAGCCGAAAGGATTTGAGGTTGGAAAGTTCCTTGTAGGCTATTCACTCTACAAACAAGCCCATCATCATCTGAGTATTCAACCCATCGATCCTAAAAATTAATCACTACTTTATGCTCTTGTAGCCAATCCATTCCCAATACTACATCAAATGATGTGGACATTTTTATATCTAGCCTTAGTTTATTTTATCATTTACTTAAGCCTAAAGTCCTAAGTCTAAGTTAGAATGTGTGAGTTCTAGACTAGGTGTTAGCTTTACTTATTTAATTAAGTATTAAGTCCTAAGTCTAGGAATGATTTAATAAATATCCAATCCTATTTGTAAATATCGGCACATTTGGACAACATAGTATTTGGATTGGAATTGTTAGCTTAGTGATAGTTAGCAACTTGAGTTTGAGTGCTTAGTCATTAGATTCTTCTATTTTGGGAGATTATGGTTCTAAAATGGATTATAAAATCCCCTTATGTGAATAATATCATTTAGTGTGTTTTTGTTCTTTGTTTCCTCATTACCGGTATCAGAGCTTGTGATCAGGCTTGTACTAGTTAGGCTCCTAGTTTGTCTAGGAACTCATAGTTTCCATAGAGAATTCTAGGATTAGATCCCTTGCTTGAACATAAAAAACCTTACAGAATATCTTCCAAATTCCTTGTTTTAGGTTCCAAAAATACCTCTCTGTTAGTTTTGTGTAGTGTCTTTTCTTTCATGCACAAAAATTTGGCCCTTAATGCTGGTTAACTCCTAGCAAAAAAATAGTTAACATTAAAATTAATATTAATATTAATACTTTTTAATATTAATATTATTTTTTTTTAGTTATCAATATTTTTTCAAAAACTTAAAATACCCTAAATAGGTATTAGGGTCTGTTTTGCTTGATTATCATCATGATTGGTGGTTGAGCCCTAAGAGCTATCGATCGTCGACTGATAACTCTACCAACAGTAGTCGATGTTGTTCTAGCTCACCGGTGGCCACCTTTTCCACAACTAGTTCTGTCAATCAATTTTTGGCGATGGCCAACACTATCAGCACCTGCACCAACAATCGATGATGACCACTCCCTAGTGAATTTTCCTATCGACAACGATCGGGGTGGCCCATTTTAATCACTAGCGGATACCGAGCGATGGTCAACCCCAATAGTAGCTCGGCATACTCTAGTGGCCAACCATCGATTTTCAACCCCAACAGCAGCCACATCCCTTCACTGGTTGTTGACCCGATGCTACCATTTTTCAACCATCGTCCAAGGTAATCCCAATGGAAAATGGTATCGATGATTCTTCTAAGACGTCATTCCAACGTCTGATCTCGATCACCTGATGCTCTTACTGAGGATGAGACCCAATAATTAGCTTCCCACTGATGAATTTTTTGGTGTTCATAGAAACTTTCGATGACCATTCTTTTGCATGCGCAAACCCCATATTGTGTTCGATGGCTCGATTGTCCCCGGTGGCAAGATTTTTCCTATCTAGGAGCCAAATTTTCTTGATGGCACCACTTTTTTATGGTAAGCCCCTCCCAAAGTTCTAGTTTGTGATAGGAGTGCATGATGATAGCTGCCACCTTATCGTCGACTACGTTGCACAATAGCTCTCCGACGATGTTGTTCATGACCACGTGAACCCTTCTTCCTTCGGAGACACTCTGACCTCCTACCAGGGCCACCATCGACTCGATGACTCTATGTTCAACATTTTCTACTATGCTATCAAATTTGTTAAAGCATTCCTCTATCTTTTTGGTGATTGAGTAGGCCATTTACAGAACTGTAGTCCATTTTTGACAAACTAACGAATTTTTGATAGATTCATAGCTACGATTGTTGTTTGATTTTTGACAACAGGGTTTTCAAATATCTTTAGCCATTTTTTGATGACCAAGCATACATTTTTAATCTATTCATTAGTCCCACATTCATGGGGCAACACCATTTTAAACTTTCTAAAAGGGTTTTGTCGTAGGTTAGAAGATAGCAAGCACCTGCTGGCAGAGGCTTGAAAAGTCTCGGGCTAAGCCACCCTAGCCATAACACTTGGTGCTATCATGATTAGTTCTAACTTGATGGAGGATTCTTTTCATATTTGTGCAACTGTGATGGAGCCATGGCAGACTTGACACGTGGATCGACTGATGTTGTATAACAAAATATTTTGTTATCTTGCGCAGGAAATTAATCCCACATGTGTTGTGTGTGGGAGGAGTAGGCCTTAAAAAGGCATCGCACACACATAGAAAATTAGCCAACCCACTCTGGCTGGCTAGAGCACCATAGTGCTCATTGAATTTTCATGATTGACTGTGTGGTCAGGTGACCTGTTTGACTTTGCAATCGTCGAACTTTGTCATGTTGAGTTCCATCCCGTTGACATGGGCAGATAAAAAACCAAAATTTTGGTAAATTTTTCATTAAATTGATTATTTACCTAATATATTAATTAATTTTTACTAATTAAATTATTTTTATGCCCATTGTTTATTCCAATGGAGATATAAAAGCACAAATTTATTATTTTTGCTTGGAATAGGGCATACAATTGTAAACAAGGGGGATAATTTTTTGCACTCATTGGCAAATATCTTTGTAAATCCCTCTTGTAAAAGGTAAAATTTTGAAAACTTGCACGTTGATAGTCTAAGAGAGACTATTTTTTTAATCAATCTGGCATACACTAGATCCCAAATGGCGTCAGACTTGGCTAACCAAATTTTTGCCTTAGCCCAAACTATTGGTAATTTGGGCAACAAAGTAGATGAGATTTCAGTTCAATATGCTCCTGAAGAAAAAGCCCCTAGAGATAGTAAATCTCATCTCAAATGTGATGTAAATATCTATGATGGTTCATGAAATCTTGATGTGCCCAAGACTGGATCATGGACATGGAAACCTAGTTTTCTTATACAAAAGTTCCATTAAATGATAAAGTTCCTTTTCCTAAACTCAAACTAAGTGGGTTAGCAAAACTAGTCATCTTGGATCGGCAAGATGAACAGAATCCCATTAAATTTTGGGATGAATTGGTTTAATATTTGAAGGATTTTTTTATCCTTCTAATTATGCACAAGAACTAAAAGTGAAATGGTTTAGATTGCGCCAAGCTTACAATATGTCTATGCAGGATTATATCTCATATTTCAATAGGTTACGCATTTTGTTGAGTGTAAAATATCCTATAGATGAGTTGATTGTAAAATTTACTAGTGGCCTTCAAGAGCACTTGTATAGGGAGTGTAGACACTAAAATCTGGTCAATCCAATTATGCTACCATAAGCAACGGCTAAAATGACATACCAAGGCCCCTAGGGCAGCCCTCAACAAGTATACAAGGGTTCTAACCACTCTGTGCAAGGTTTTGGAAGTTTTTAGGCCACTTTTGGGACCTTTTGAACACCCTATCTCTATTCATCCCACCCGAGGATTAATACAGATCCTATTCATCCCATCCTAGAGCGACTAGCAGCATTCATCCCAGGGTGGGACGAATAGCAAGTTTGACCGATAAAAAGTCAAATCTAGACAAATGGTGATAGGCAACAATCAGATTCCTACCTATTCTCACCCACAAGTTAGGGCATGCAGCAAAACTTATGACATGCTCCATGAATGAGGCCAATTTTGGAGATTCTCTTCCCCCTCCAATGCATGTCGCCCTAGCGACCAAGTGGCACCTCTTGCCTTGCATGCCCTTGCATGCCTTTTTACCCATGAGCCTCCTTGGGCTATAAAGTGGATGTATTTTCCATACAAAAGGAGAGATAAATTTGAGGATAAAGCAATAGAGTGCTGCCAAGATTTTATTTCACCCTTTTGTGCCCATTTTTACCTCGAAATCTCTACCTAGCGAAGGAGGTTTTGCGAGGGAACTAGTAGGCGCAATTTTTCACATAACCCAACCACCTGAGTGAATTTCCTCACCAAATTTGATGAAAACACATACCATAGTGTTTTGCATCAATCCTCAATAGAATTGGTGGCAAAATTTAGGTGGAAATAGTGGGCATCCCACCCCCGAGCGCCCCCCAATTTGTGATAGTCTTATTCGTCCCACCCTATGATGAATAGAAATTTGTGAATAATTTTGTGACTATTTTTAATTGGTTATTTTCTACATGTTATTACTATGCTACAATTCAAATTTTATATCATTCTGAGCTATATTATCTGAGATATTATAATTTTAATATTTTGTAGGGTCTCATGCAGGTCTCCGACGGTCATCTAAAGAAACACCTAAAATTTTACTGATTTTGAAAATCTGATCATATGTGTTTTCTTAAAATATCATTTTATGTATTCTATCCAATTTTCATGTGTTTTGGATATGTGTAGGGCCAGAAATTTTTTTTGCTTTGTGTTTTGTAGGTTGCGCATGATCATTGCAATTACGAGGAATCAACGGACTCAATATTAGTGCAATTTCTAGTGATATCTTCCCAAAATATTCTTTTTTACATCCCTCTATAATTTCATGTTATTTGGGATTTATTTGATACAACATCTATGCATGTGCTCACTACTAGTCTTTTAGTGCTTGTGGGGATTGCATGTTTTACATCATACAAACTTGCTACTTGGTGTTTCTTCTTTCTCTATGTGTATTTTTAGGTCATATAACACATTGGGAAGTAGTGTGAGACATAAATATCAAAGACATAAGCAGCATCAGCATTGGTCCACCCACCTCGATTGTGGGTATGAGGAAAGACACTAGATGTGCACCCGAGTTACTTGAAGGACTTTGATCCTTGGGCACCCGATTTGTAAAAAATTGTATCATCCATTTGAGAACTCAAAGCATACTTTTTGTAACTTGGATTTGATCTACCCAATTAATAGGAAGTCAGTTTACTTTACATTATTTCTTGTTATTTGTTATATTTTCCATCTTACTTGCATGCTTTCGTTTGATACTCACATGCAATATGACACAGATACGTATACAAGGTGAATTTAGCACTTGATTTTCATCTTTTCATGTTGTAGGTGCTATTCATTTTGGACTGAGATGAACTTTTATTGCTATTCATGCCACCCTGGGACGAATGTGAATTCGTCCCACAATGGGATGAATGTTGGAACTAATACAGACCTGCTATTCATCCCACCCTAGAGCAAATAGAAACTAGAGATTTTTTTGAGAATAATTCCAGAAATAGCAAGTTCTAGTAGTGATGAGGTAGGCATCTGAATCTTCCATCTCTGTTTTCACTTTTAGAAACTATTTTATTTTGGTTTTTGCTCAAATATTTTGCTTGTTTAGAAAGGTTATAAGTTAGTTTCCCCTTTTTCCCTAAACTCAAAATAACAAAAACATATAAAAGGATAAAAATAAAAAAAGAAATCAGAAGTATGAATGCATCTCTTTGGATTGCTTGCTTGTAGCCTACCCAATGGGTAGGCTAGCATTTAGGGTTTCACATTTCTAGATACATTTGTGAGTTATTTTTATACTAACTTTCTGAAAGTAAAATGCACCTTTTGTATGCATTTAGTGAATTATCATCGGATGCTTCTTTGTTTACTTTCTTTGGATTAAAAAGAACCACACACACCATGATTCACTTAAACACTAGTGAGGTGGACTTTATCACCATTCACTAGTAGAGTTCAATGAGGTGGCTTTCATCTCCATCCATTGTCTCAAATCCCACGAACCTTGTTCTTTACCAAGGCCGGTTCCAAGATCCATCATAGCCCATGGTTTATAGCATGTATCTCTCTTTGGAGAGGTATATCATAGACTGTGGGTGACTTGGGTGAGGAACTGGTAGGAGCTGTGCTCCCTGGCCATGTGTGGACCTCATCACCACACATTATAGGTGGGATAACATGACCTGGAGTTCATAGCTAGGTTGTCAAGATGTGATTATATAGGTGAAATCCAATTAAACATGAGATTATCATTCAACAATATTTCAAACACGTGATACAAGGTCCTCTTTTACAAACAACACATCTAAAACACACAAAAAAGTCTAGGGATTCACATCTAAAACTTAAAAGAGATAATCATTTGTCTTATTGAGTGTTTCCTTCCTTGTTTGTTGTTTCATTAAGAATTTGTAAAATAATATAATCATCTAGGATTTGGTAGAGAGTTACGATGGTGTGCACCCGCAACCAAGCCCAATCATGAGCGAAAGCTACGGAGAGTGGACTAGGAGATATGAGTCATCTCCACTATAGCCCCAGGGACTTGGTCATACCTCCCTAGTGAGCCTATACTCACCCTAGCCCCAATATAGTGGGGCACAAGCCACACCTATGAGGTAGCCCTATGCGGGACACCCCGAGGGGTGATGGACTTTACTTGGAAGAGTGTTCTTACTTAGATACATCACACGTCTTCTTGAATTAAAGGTAACAACTCACTTAGGCACTAGTAGATAGAGTGGTGTCATGCATCTGCATACCTATTAGGGCTGACATGCCTATTCATAGGCTAGAACTCGATTTCACACATTGGGCAGAGCAGGTTAACATGACCCTGCCTACAAATCACCTTGATAGGATACAATAGCTTAGGCAACCTGACGGGTATGATACTCATCGCACGAGGTGAGCCAACTTTGCCCTACCCTTCCTCATCCATGAAGGAAGGCATGAGGAGATCCTATATTTTCCTCAGGAGCAGTATTCTATGCATGCACGGTGTGCCTCTATGCTAGTTGATTACAATGAGCATATTCCTCAGCCCGAACCTCAAGTGAATGCAATGACCCTCAATTGAGGGAAGTGCACGATGGATATCACATATTTTCTTGAATGAGATCGGCCTCAAGGTGATATTCCTAGGCCTCTTAGGCCCCGCATAGTCGAACAAATTAATCAAGTAGTTGCAAGATACGTGGAACACCAAGCTCATTTCAATAGCTTCGATGAGACAAAGAGAAACTAGACCACTTGCATCAACTTGGGAAAGAGAGAATCGAACGACAGACCAATGAGTTATTCTAGAAGACTCTACGAGAGAGGATCCCATCCCTAAGAAACATAGGTAGGAGGTCCACCCGAGATAACCCACACTCATTAGAGATAGGTCTCCTAGACCTTATCCAGTGTTGCCTCCATGATATCCTAGGCCAGATTGGTATGTGCCTCCCAGGTCAAACATAGGGTGCCCACAACGGGCAGATAACCCTCTCTATAGACCGGCTCGATAAATGCCCTATGGGATTTACACTAAGCATGAGCTAGAGGTAGAGTACTTGGATATGCCTTACCAAGGTAGGGGGTGACATGCCACCACCCCACAATAGGTTGGAGGATCCTAGACCTCCACCGTAGGATGTGAGCAAGGATGAGGAGATCAAATCCTTAGACCCATATAAAGAGATGCTAGAGCACCTAGAGTCAATAGAGAACAATACCTCTGGATCTAGATCTCAAAATCCCACTATGAACCAATTGCATAGTCAACCCATCCATCCTTCAATGCTTGTGCCTCCCTATCGAAAGCAATTTAAGTTGCCTCAATTAGCTACATTTAAGGGAGATGAATATGCGTAGGAACATGTCACTAGATTCCTAGACCAATACTTCGACATTCATGACAATAATGCTTTGCTTTTACGAATATTTGTGACTAACCTCTTGGGCCCCACCTCAAAGTGGTTTTACCAACTCCCTAAGCATAGCATCCACAAATTGGACCAACTTGTAGATGAATTCCTAGAACACTTCATCTTCAACACCAAGAGGAAGGCAACGTTGGCCGATCTAGCTGGGTTGAAATAGTATGACGATGAGTCAATAACAAATTATGGAAATAGGTGGTGAGCCCTACTCACCAAGTTGCCTTATCTTCTTCCCATGTCAGAGTTGACTCAGATGTTTTCCAAGAGTTACCTGAAACCTATATCCTTACTATTGCAACTACAACTGTATGTGACTCTTGAAGATTCCCTAGCACAGGCTAGGATCATCGAATAAATCAAGATTTAAGAGGGTAAAATTGTGAAGCCTCACAAGAAGGAGTGGAACAAGAATGCTAAGATCACCCCAATGCAATATAAGACAGCAGCATTGATTCAGGATGCCATTAGTGTCCCAGGGCCAGCATAAATTATGTTGCCTTAAAAGCCTAATTTTTATGCCACACCCGAGAACTATACCAAGGATAACCAGAATAGTCAAGGGAAAATTCAACAACGTTACCTTGAGTGATAGTTCACACCCATTATAGAGTCTATGGACTCATTTTTTGAGCATCTCTTAGCGGCCAATGTGATCCACCTGCTTGAGAGTCGACCTATCAACCCAAATGCACCAAAGTCCAAAGGATACAAAGAAGACCTATATTGCAAGTTTCATAGGAAAAATGGGCATGATGTGCAAATATGTTACAATTTCAAGAATTTGGTGCAAGACATGATCGATAGGAACACCCTTCAAGTAGACAACCCTATCACACTAAACAACCAATATATGGAAGTGTACAAATACCCCTTACCTACCCATGCAGAGCAGGCCAAGCCAATGCCCCAGGTGAATGAGGTCCACCATGCCCTCCTAAGTAGGGGTATGTTAGTATGATCAACATTGTAACGAGGAATAGGCAGTACCCAAGTCTAGCTGCACCACCTATGTCTCAGAGTGATGTCCCCTTGACATCGCAATAGTTACCATCTCCTATGTTGAGCCTTCCACCTAGGTTGGTGGTCACCATTAAGAGCAAGCTCACTCAAAGCTTAAGAACAATGTCCGCCTAGCTCTCCATCTATGATATCATTCAACAATCGACACCTCATAGGGAATCCTTTATGGATATTCTTAAAGTAATCGAGCTTCAACCTCAGGAGTCTGACTCCTTTAACAACTTTGTGGGGCATGTGCGATAATGCACAAAACTAGTGATTATCTTTCAAGAAGATGAGCTTAAATAGGTTCCAAATGATATGGTAGATCCCCCTTTGCACATCTTCACATGTGTGAATGGAATGCCATACAAGGGAGTACTGATAGACATTGGGTCTTTTAGCAATATCATCACGAAAATAGCTCTCAAGCATTTAAAGCTCTTAGCATCCCACATTGTCGCATCTACCTACACCCTCTGAGCCTTCAATGATTCCATATGCTCAATGGTTGGTATGATCGTCCTGCCTATTCAGGTAGGGGAAAATACCATCTCGATGATGTGTCATATACTAGAGGATGAGATGGCATACAATATCCTGTTAGATAGACCATGGATCAAGGATATGAAGTGTATCCCTTCCATCGCTCACCAGTGTCTTGAGTACACTCATGAAGGGCAAGTTCATGTCATCCTTGCAGACCTAGAGCCCTTCAAGAATTGCAATATGGTGTAGCAGATCCTTGAATCAACCTTACCATAAACTCATATATATTTTCAACTGACTAAATCCAATCAATTTTTGACTCCATTGCCATCGTAGGCCATACCATCCACATCATCGGCACCCCCATAGATGTCTAGTGCACCTATGGATCCTTTGCCTAGGAACCCATGGAAGTAGCCTATTAAGGAGGCCCAATAGACCATATCCACTAAGGAGGTTCCTAGCCAAGTATATGATGAGCTACCGCATGAGACAAACGATGAATTAGATTAGGTCTCGCTCTCATCCCTCTTATATTCGCAGCCTTAGGTCATAATGCACCTAGCTTCCACCGGATTGGGGGAGTATATGGTTAGGAATTTTACAACTACCCCTGCTCTAGATTCGATGCAAGACATGGGTTGACCCCATCTTCCCATAGGCACCATAATGCCTATTGCCTACCCCCTAATCAAATGAATTTCATCTATTGGGGCCTTGACTATGGCATCTAACCTTATCAACAATAGGAAGAAGATGAAGATCCCTTCAGAGAAGACATTAACTACTTTTCCAACCCTAAATTTGCTTTGAAGTACCTTGACATATGCAATTGGTATGGTTATGGGTTGGGCTTGTACGATTAGGGCACTTGAGTTCCCTACTATCCACAGTATCAGATTTCTTATGACAAGTCTGGGTTGGAAAACAACACACCTTTGCTCCTTGATGTCTTGGTAGATAACTTGGAGCACATGATACTCAACTTTCGAGATGAGCTCACGCGAGATCCTTTCACCAACCCCAATCACATCTACTCACTGAGGCACTACTTCCCTATTCCCTTGGGAGATGATGATCCACCTCGCAATGATATTCGCTCTTACGAGAGAGGTGAAGGTTTGTGTACTCTTCCCCACGATAGTGAGGAAGAAGATCCAGGGTCCCCTTATGAGTGAACGTCAAATGATGAGTCATATTATTGAGTTGTTCCTATTGACTCTAGTAGTTCAGATGGAGAAGGCCCTCGGTTCATCCCCATATATGATGAGAATGAGTTATATCTACGCATATTCCCATTACATTATCCCATCTGGTGACAACTTCTACCTCTAGAGGACCAAGCTCATCCACAACCACATCGACCACCATCGGTCATTCCATTGCCACCACAACCACCTTCTTAGGTCTTGTGACATCCGAAGGTCTGTGGACACCATTAGCCACATAGGGTAAATCATCCATCCATAAATATTATTTTCATAGATCTTTTTGAACCCCTATAAGATCCAAATAACCTATCACAGCCATTGCACCTCAACTTGGGGGTAATTAACTTTGACCGGGGAGATTCAAACCCCTCGCCCTCAAAGTACTAGCCTTACGATGAGATGCTACAACTATTTCATTTCTCTATAGGGCCAACTCATGATGTATTCCATTCTGAGGAGGAACCTGAGGTTCCCATTGATAATTTAAACCTAGTTTATGACATCCATTTGATCCCTAATCCCCACCAATTGGAGGAAGAGTCACATATATCAATCGAGCCTATGATTGACAAAGATATCGACTCAGATCCTAAAAATCCATAATGTATCAAGCTAGGGGAAATTCTATCCCTCGAAGAGCAAGCTGATTACATAGCCCTTCTCATATATAAGAAGGTAACTTTTGCATGGTCTAACGATGGCCTTAATGGTTTGAGTAAGATGCATCCAATGGTGGCCTTAATGGTCAAATTTGAGCTACAGAAGCTATTGGATGCCAGTTTTATCATTTTTGTATACTATCCACCATGGTTGTCCAACATGTTTCCCATAAAGAAGCCTGATGGGAGGATTTGCATTTGCAACAATTTTCAAGACCTAAACAAAGCGAGTCCTAAGGATGATTTTCCTTTGTCTAGCATCGATGCCTTGGTAGATGCCACATCAGGCCATGAAATGTTATCCCTTATGGATGGCTTCTCTGGATACAATAAAATTTGTATCAACCTGGAGGACCAACTCAAAATAGCGTTCACAACACCTTGGGAAAAATTTTGCTATAAGGTCATGCCTTTTGGCCTTAAAAATGTCGATGCCACCTACCAACGTGTCATGACATACATCTTCCATGACTACATGCATAATATGTTGGAATATTACATGGATGAATTATTGGCTAAATATTTGTTATGCCATGAGCATCTCAATGTCTTACACAAATTCCTCGATCACCTTATCGAGCATAATGTGAGACTGAACCCTAAGAAGTGTGTCTTTGACATCACATTTGAAAAACTCTTGGGATTTATAGTTTCTAAATTAGGCATCAAAGTGGACCCCAATAAGGTCAAGGCCATCCTTGAGATGCCCCCTCGACTACCATCAAGCAGCTCCAAAGTCTGCAAGGCAAGATTGCATCCATCAAACACTTCATAACGCAATTATCAGATAAGTGTCAATCCATGAACAAATTATTACACAAGGGGGTTGCATTTCATTGGGATGACGAGTGTCAGGAGGCCTTTAACGCAATAAAATAGTACCTGGCTTCATCACCAATGTTGGCTTTGCCTTGACCAGGAGTGTCATTCGGCTTATACATCTTAGCCACTGAGGTTGCATTGGGTGCCATGTTAGCCCAGAATAATGAACTGCATAAGGAATAGGCTACTTACTATCTCAGTCGCATCCTTGTCAGTTACGATATCAAGGATGCATACATGGAGAAGTTATGCCTAGCGATGGTTTTTACTACCAAGAAGCTATGAAATTACATGCTTAGCCATACCACGTATGTTGTATCTAAATAGAACCCATTGCAATACATGATGAGTCACACTTATCATAGTAGTCGCACGACAAAATGGATCATGTTATTGATGGATTTTGACCTAGAATTCATCAGATAAAAATCAATTAAAGGTTATGTCATCACCGATCAACTCGTAGAGGTTCCTCTCTAGGATTATTAGCCTCTTAGCATGGATCTTCCCAATGATGGAGTCTTCCAGATATCAGAATCACCTAAGAGTTGCAGGTAGATATGACTCTATTTTTTGATGGCTCCAAATGTGAGCAAGGGGGTAGTGCAGGGATTGTATTTTTTACACCGCATGGGGATACCATACCCCTATCATTTAAACTTGATTTATCGTGCACCAACAACAACATCGAGTACGAATCCTTGCTCATAGATCTTCAAATGGCTATCGCCATGAAATTTCACCAAGCTTAACATTTTGTTGATTCCTTGCTCATTTTTAACCAATTCAAAGGGATCTACGAATGCAAGTGCCCAGTCCTACAAACCTACAAATCCCTTATGGATAAATTCCTGGGAAAGTTCAAATGGTATGACATCGAGGCACTCCCTCGATCATCTAATCATTTTGCGGATACGATGGCCTCCTTAGGGTCCTTGATCCCATAGAACCCCGTTGATGAGATGACAACCATTCAGGTCAAAACACTCTCGTAGTCTATGGTTGAGAGTGAGAATACTTAGGCCATGTTGAAAGTCCACTTGATTCAAATTAAACCTCATCAAGAGAGATTCTTACACCTTCATGAGCGCTTGAATAATGCCAATTGGGGGATTTTGTTCCTTCAAGACCTTTTTGATAGCAGTACAATGTTATTCTTACAAATTCTTTCCCACTCAGCATTTTCTCGATATAAATTTCAAGAGGGACAAGCAGTTCACACGATCGAGGCTTCTTCACAACAAGACTGGTCCACACAAATCAGGGAGTATCTAAATCTAGGTAATCTCCCTCCTAGATTGTCACATGTTGCCAAAATAATATTTAAATGGAAAGTGACAAAATATGTCTTGCTCAGAGACATTCTATATTGTTGAAGCTATGAAGGAGTTCTCCTTCGATGCTTAGAGAATCAAGAGTCGACTTGGGCAATCGCCCAAGCACACGATGGTACATGTGGTGGCCATTTCAACGACATGGCCATTACAAAGCACATTCTTCATATGGGCTTCTATTGGCCAACTTTAGAGTGATATTATTGCGCATATGTGAGGAAGTGTGTGAAGTATCAACACCATGCTAACTTGACACATGTACCTTCCTAGGCCTTACAACCGATCCAATCGGCTTGGTCATTTTTGCAATGGGGGTTAGATTTAATTGAGAAAATATCCCCTACATCCTCGAGTCATCACACATTTATCATTACAACTATCGAGTATTTTACAAAGTGGGTGGAAGCGATACCCCTTATGGTAAGACCCTAAGGTCTTACTATAAAATTATTAACAAATTAATGTAAATATAATCGTAGGCCACTCAAAGGGGGCTCCCTTGTAATCGCTTTGCCACTATAGGGGGCTCCCTCCTTTAGAATCTATATTCTTATTCTTCTTATTGGATTTATTTGATATGAATGGCCAACCTAATATATATATCTACCCTAAAGCTACGTTGGTGAAGATACATGATGGTTCACAAATGAAGAGACGTGATGGTTCATGTTATGAAGGGTTGTGATGGTTCACTTTATAAGTTAATAATATAATAATTAAATGATTAATAATACTAACTAATAATGTTAGGATTGAGGATCCTAACATGCCACCCTCCTTAAAAAGAGATTTTTCCTCAAAGCTCAAAGTGAGAATCTTTGTCCTTTGTTTTCCAAGAAGGATTTGTGTAAATTCTTGGAATCTTTTAATTGCATCCTTTCGTAGGCAAGGATATCGAGAAGGATGAAGAATTAGCAGGGGGTTGCCAAGAACAATAGTAGAATATTCCTTAGGAAAATCATGATGACGATGGGAGGGCAACCCTTGGGGTTCCTCAAATGCTTTAGAATGATGCATCAAAAGTGATGGTAATGATTTCATATCCTTTTTTGGTTCCTTGGTAGAGCCAATGGAGAAGGAGTGTGTAGTCACTCTGCGTTGGTTCCGAATAGGTTTGGTCATATGACAATAACTCACTATTGGTGAGGAAGGTATGTGTATGTCTTGTAGAGTGCATGTTTGGCTAGCATTGATCACTTTGGGTATGTCTACCTCATCCTTTCTTGGTACATCAATCACTTCTTACACATCGACCTCATTGTCTTCATTGCGATGAGTAGGTGCACTGGTCACTTCGGACACAACTACCTCATCTGCTTGCTCTATGGAGAGACAGGGATCAACTTCCTTCAATAAATACAATGTTAGTGTAGCACATTTATGGTGGGGTCCAAATTGTTCATCACAATTATCACAGAGTCCTTTTTCTCGTTGTTCCTTCATCTCCTCAAAGCTAAGATGTTTAATTCATAAAGTTTGGTTATATTTGGGGGTTCTATAAGTGCTTTGTGCCCTTCCATTATGTATAGGTTTGGGAGCGATGTAAGTGGTCGATGATTTTTCCATAAGTGGTTTTCCTAATCGTTGTTGTGCATTAATTTTATCTTCAGCTAATTTTGCCAATCCATAGGTCTGCATCATGATATAGGGATTGAACCTTGTCACCTCCATTCTAATTTCCTCTTTTAATCCCCTAATGAAGCCATTGATGAGAATTGATTCATCCAATCTTGTGTTGTGTTTGGTGATATCCTCAAACCGAGTTTGATACTCATGCACATAAGTTATTTGATGAATATCTTTGAGCAATTCCCACATGACTGGGTCCCACATGGCTTTGATACCAAATGGTAAGACCCCAAGGTCTTACTATAAAATTATTAACAAATTAATGTAAATATAATCGCAGGCCACTCAAATGGGGCTCCCTTGTAATCGCTTTGCCACTATAGGGGGCTCCTTCCTTTAGAATCTATATTCTTATTCTTCTTCTTGGATTTATTTGATATGAATGGCCAACCTAATATATATATCTACCCTAAAGTTACGTTGGTGAAGAGAAATGATGGTTCACGAATGAAGAGACGTGATGGTTCACGTTATGAAGGGTTGTGATGGTTCACTTTATAAGTTAATAATATAATAATTAAATGATTAATAATACTAACTAATACTAACTAATAATGTTAGGATTGAGGATCCTAACACCTTACCACTACAACAAGACCCTACATCACAGAGTTCATTCTGCATAATATCATTTGTCATTTTGGTATTCCATCCAAGATCATTTTGGATAATGGGACATGATTTAAGAATAAATATGTGTGCACTTTAATAGCAAAGTACAATATCCAGCACAACTTTTCAATGCCCTACTATAAGTAAGCAAATGGGTAAGTAGAGGCTTCCAACAAAATATTAATTGTCATTCTCAAGAAAAATTTCAAAGAGAATCACACTGATTGGCACATGCAAATGCCTCTTGCTCTATGGGCCTATCACACTAGAATTTGGACACCCACTGGGGCCACCCTATTTTCACTAGTGTATGGTACCAAGGCAGTCATTCCTCTAGATCTAGAAATCCCATTTTTGTGTATATCCATGTAGGAGTTCATCGATGATGACACCACGTGATAGGCTCACCTGTATCATCTTACATTGCTTGACGAACATCGTATTAATGCTCTCAAGCACCTACGCATTTATAAAGAGTGACTTAAAAAATCCTACAATATGAAAGTCCATATTAGATATTTTTAGGTTGGTGATCTCGTTCTGAAAGAGAACCAACAAAATTCTAATTTACTACCCCATCTAAGGGACAACTTTGTGGTAAACTAGTTAGGTCCTTATGTCATTACTAGTCATATTGGACCCTGAACCTATTGCCTATCCTCCCTTTAAGGCTTCAATGATATTGAACCCTTGAACGTCCTTCACTTGTGGTATTTCCATGCTTAGATTGTTGTGGCTCAACCTAAAATGCTCCTAGGCAGTATATAACTGTCTAGATCACCCCAAAATGGTCCAAGGATACCTTTAACCTGCTTGGTCAACCTAAAATTCTCCTAGGTGGTCTATAACTATTTAGGTCACCCCAAAATGCTCCAAGGGTGCCTTTAACCCACTTGTTCAACCTAAAATTCTCCTAGGTTGTCTATAACCATCTAGGTCACCCCAAAATGGTCCAAGGGTGCCTATAACCCTCTTAGTCAACCTAAAATGCTCCTAGATGGTCTATAACCATCTAGGTCACCTCAAAAATTCTCCAAGGGTGTCTTTAACCTACTTTGTCAACCTAAAATGCTCCTAGGCAGTCAATAACCATCTAGGTCACCCCAAAATGCTCCAAGGGTGCCTATAACCCGCTTGGTCAACCTAAAATCCTCCTAGGTGGTCTATAACTATCTAGGTCACCCCAAAATGCTCCAAGGGTGCCTTTAACTCGCTTGGTCAACCTAAAATGCTCTTAGGCAATCTATAACCATCTAAGTCACCCCAAAAATCCCCAAAGGCATCCATAAGCCCTTTGGTCACCGCAAATGCCCCAATGGCCCCCAATAAATCCGTTGGTCGCATGTATATATCTATTAATAAAAAAAATCAAAAACATCATATATATCAATCAAAAATACAAAAATATTGCATCACATTGCATTTTCAACCATCATCAAAACAACAAAAGGACAAAAATATCATATTGCATGTAATTACATCACATCTCATTGCATTATCAAAATATTTTGCATTAGAAATACTCTTTATGGCACTTTGCACTATAAATTTGCTCATACGTGTCTAGCACTAAGACTGTACATCTTGCATCAGTCCAAAAATAATAATATATATAAGGCCACAATTATGTCAAAATAATTATCTAAATCATCTCAATTTTCTACTTATCATGTTTACCTGCATGTTACATTGGTCATAACAGTGTTTGTATCCTGTCACATAGTCATTTATTTTAAAATGTCTTCATGATTTTTAGTCACTCAGCCATCTCTAGTTTTCTTTTCAGATTTTGTAGAAAGCTATCATGATTTTTAGTAGGTAGAGTCTTGCTTAGATGGTACCATGTATACAACAGATCCCAACACATGTACACATTAATCAATCTAAGTTTTATGCAAGGAAATATGAAACCCATGAAGTTGTCTAGGTTTATTTAAGCAAAAAGGTTATCTTGCTCATCCCCCTATGTGAATGGTTAAAGAATGTTGAGAATTGGCAAAACGACAAGCTCTTCCCTACCCAATTCTCCAAAATAAATAGTGGTTTTCACCACTATCAAAAATCCCAAATCCCAATTCCCAAAATCCTAAAAGTTCAAAAAATCAAAATCCCCAAGTTCAAAAATCAAACTCCTCAAAATTCAAAGTCAAAGTCAAAAGCAACATCCCACAAAAAGTAAAAAAAGCAAAAGAAGCAAAATTCAAAATAAACAGTGGTCATCACCACTTCCCAAATCCCTTGCTCAAAGAAAACAAAATACAAAATAAACAGTGATTATAATCACTACACATGAGCAAGTATCCCAATAAAATTGAATAAAATAAGGGAGCTTGAGCTTGAATCCTGGAATTCTCAACATTCGGAAAACCATGAGGTGATCCTCATTATAGGTTTTGTGGATAGTCTATCTGTCAATGACGGTAGCCTCCCACATGATGATATGTCTGTCACATTAGCTTTTGTGTATGTGCAGACCAATGTTTGCATGTGGATGAGCTAGCTTTTGGTAGCCTATACTACCTAGTGGTCTAATCCTACCAAGTATGAACCTAGGATTGTGATATTCATAGGGTGATCCTCATTCCAAGTTTGGTGGATAGCCTATCTAGCAATGGTGGTATCTTTATGCATCTCATAGGATTGAACTCACTTGCATACATAGGTATATGAAGTATTTTGGCCACCCTAGTAGATTCATACCTTGTCAAAAAGTCTTACATAGTCAGTATATAATACTTGATCAAGTTAATTAGAGTGTTTGAGTCTCAATAAAACCTCATCTGCATTCTTTAACATCTCATTTTACTTATTCCATTACATCACATTACAATAACACATTTCCATATATCCATTACACAAAAAAAGTACAAAAATAAACAAAAGGAACTAATGCATTTTATACAGTCTATGGTGCTAAAGATCGTGTGTCAAATCATTATTCACAATTCATCATATCAAAGCACTCAATTCATCCATCTCACTGTGAATCCACGCATGTACATAGAAATAAATCATATCACAAAAGCATCCATATGCATGAGCAACAAATATAAATCGCCATTGCATTACATCATAGAAGCATACATATGCATACATGGTACAACATCCATCAGTACTACAATAAATCAGATAACAATATCCATCTACATCAATCATTAGAATTTAATATATCATCATAAATGAAATACATACATTGCATTCATCTCATAAAACAATAAATGAAACATGAAGAACACAAGCTTATACTGAGAGGGGGGGTGAACAGTATAAGACCTCTTTTTACTTTTTCCTTTATACTTCAAAATAGTAAAGCAATATACCCAAAGCAATATCAAAACAATGCACAATATCATCCACAAAGTGACACCAATTTTAACGTGGTTCACCCGAGGAGGAAGGGCATCAACAAAACTTTTCTCTAAAAGTTATCTCAAAGTTCTTTGGGAATCCTTCCCAATTACAATGTTTATGAGCCTCGGCCCAAAGGAGGTAACCTCCCCCAAACGAAGAGCCTCTCAAAGGAGATACCTTCCCCCTCTGGTTTTATGAGACCCGAAGGAGATACCTCCCCTCCGCTCGGAAATTATCCCTCGAGAGAGAGCCTCTACCCTCTCCCATGTGGAACTCCTTTCCATCGAAGACCTCCTATCCTCAATGCTTAGCCTAAGAGACCTCCGCCTTCTATGATCACGTCCATAGCGGCCAACTTGTACCAAACACACCAGTACAAGTCTCCCCACCAAACTCTAACAAATCAATCCTCATACAAGCCTTCTCAAAGACTTGCCAATCTATCCTTCGTTCTTCTCAAAGAACCACACCTTTCCTCATACAATAGCACTCTATTTCTCTTTGCCCTTTGTCTCTCTACCCTCCTCTCTGCACACTCAGCCGCACTTGGTTGAACTTCAACCTTCTCTCAATCACAACCACTTAGAACAATTCACCATGACTCTCCCCGCACACTTCGATCGAATTTTGCACTTTGCTCTCGGTAATCAAACTTCTCACTCTGCGCTCTATCTGCGAACGACACCATGAACAACACCACTAACTCTTCAAAACATCCTACCTTTTATAATAACACTTTCAAGATCAAAATCTTAATCTTAGTCAGCTATAACCCTAATTTTTATCAGCACACCCCTAAACTTTTCACAAACCAATCTCTCGCTCACATTTAACTTTTCCCAACTACCTTGTAAATCTTCTATAGCTTTTGTCTGAAACTACAACATGTCATGATATCCACACCTTTGCATCCATACACTTTCTTTTGCTTTTGTCACATATCTACACTTCCGCCTTTCGACTTCAACTAAGCTCTTATCGCGATATCGTACACTCCTTTGCGAAACGGGTTGGGATTTGAAAGCCTTACCCGGCTGGCAAACCCTCAAAAAAAATAATTTTTCGCAACCAAAATACATCCCCAACAATCCCCCCTCGACGCACGACACTCTCGCGCGCAAAAGTACCCAAAATTGCCAACAAAACATATGATGACCATAATAAAATCTCATATATATATGGGGTAAAAATATATATCATAGTTTCCAAAAATACCCGTGGGCTACAATAAAGTGGGTCCTCAGACCCCACCAATACCAAAAATCCAAAAAGAGTCTCAACAATATCCATCACCATGGTCATGTAGGACCTGTGCTACGACTCACACTACCACCTGTAGTCCAGATCCATTGTGATCCCCCAGGCCTGCTACCACCAGCCCTGTCAGTCCTCCACTTAGAGGATGACTACACTGTCTTGCTCTATTGAGTCCGAAGCGAGCCATTGGTCTCCCCATCATCAATAATATGCCCTCCAAGGTGCACTACCTCCATCTCCAGTTGATCCATGTAAGGCTACGTCTGTTGTCCCTATGAATAGTATATCTTCACCACTAAATGTAGTTGTAGCACCTCTACCTACAAAATATTTGCCTCCCCAATATTAGACCCCTCCTGACCAGGATCCTATACTCTCAAATGTGCTCGTAGGAAGGATATATCAACCTAGACCTCCTACACCTATGCACGAAGGAGATCCCTCTCCTATCTAAACCTGACCAGCTTCACCTGTAGCTCTAGGTATCGATCACCCTATGTACCCCGATGCACCTATGCCCCCTGATCCTTAGCCTCCCCCTCATCACCCTCATACCCCAAGTCTAGCAGGTCCACCTACTCATCTGCCTACTGGTGATGCCCATGTGGCTCATCCACCTTTTCTTGGTCCTCCTTCGAAGCATCATGCATCACCTCATCCTCTGACCTAGCTTCCTTGTCTCTAAGATCCCCTACGCCTTGCCACTGGTGTATCACCCACCATGAGTCATACTCTATTGTAGTCCCAATGTTGTCCATGTTAGGAACATCTACTACAAGGTCTGCATCACCCTCAACACCCTCTCATCGTGCCAAAACCCCACTAGTATCCCTCCATTCTGGTAGTCTACCTCTTTCACATTCGCATCCTCATCGAAGTACCTCATCAACACTACACCTCTCTAGTCACTGTGTGTAGAGTGGATTGGTCACACCTCTATTGGAATCTGATATACGTACTCTAGCATCACCGTCATCTCCCTTATGGGTAGGTGGAAGTTGTTGGTGTGTGAGTCCCACAGGTTAATAAGAGTGGTCAAGTAGGCATGTTCGCATATCACAGGATCCAATCGGGTAACCTACTTGAGCCCCATGGCATCAAGCCACTCCTATTCAGCCTCAGTTAAGACATCTTGGGTGGTCTGGAAGAGCTTCGGTGTGTGATACCGACTCTTCACCACCTGATAAAATAATAAATAAATAAGAACCCCAATAATTTGTCATTCATCATGCTTCACAATGGCCTCCAAAAGGCCCAAAAACAAATGCACAACTAATCCATTATAGCAATTTAGCTCCACAAAAACAAAATACAAAATCAACAAAATCTGACATGTTACATCTACACTAGGGTTTCATTCCCTATCTCATAATGTGATATGTTTAAAAAAAAATACAAAACTCAAAAAAATTTGGTATATTTTATCTACATTAGGTTTAATTACCGAAGATTAAAATAAGTTAAAAATCTGGTGTATTCCAGTTAAAATAGGTTTAATTACTTATTTTATACAAATCAAATAAACAACAAAACAAAATTGTCATTTTAAAAGCAAAAATAATGAGGAAGTAGAGTCACCACATACCTGCCTTGCACCGGCTCCTCCGTTGTATGCCTCTACTTGCTGACTCATGGTGGTCATGGGGTGATTTCGATAGTGCTTCACTATAGAAAAATAACCCTCTTCTTTCTCACCTCTCAAATCGCCAAAGAAAACATGCAATAATGAGCCCAAAACTTGCATTTGGGGTTTATATAGGCCTGCAACAACTCTATTCATCCTAGGGTGGTATGAACACACTTTTGGCCATTTTTCCCACCCTAGAATGAATACCAAATTTGTATTCATTCCACCCTGGGATGAATACAAAATTTATAGGTTAAAACAACTTAAATTGCATCAAAAGGGTCCAAAATCCCACAAAAAAAGTTACATTTTGGTCAAAATTTTTGTATCCATAAAGAGGTAAATCATAACACTCCTGGACACTTGGAAATAACCTTACTTCAATCCCTAAGAAGGCCAGTATGGTCAGACCTCCCTGCGAGAACGAGGTTTTTCATTCCTTTCCTCTAGGAAACACCAAAGAAAAGGGTCCAAAAACCCACCAAAAACAAGTCAAATCTGATGGAATTCATTTAGGGTCAATATGGAATAAAAACTCCTCATGTATGTATGGATAAGTTACTACTTTTCTCCCCAAGAAGGCCAGTGTGGCCGGACCACCCCACGGGAATTAAATTTTCAACTCTTTGCTTCCAAGAAACCTCCATAGCATCATCAAAATCCTTTCACAACTGTACCATTTTTCAATGGATACAACTGAAGGTAACCTTAATAAAAGTCATCTAGGTCAAGTGACTCATTGATTTTCTCATGATCCATTCTCTCATCGACTTATCGCTTTAGGGGGTAGTCATACTCAGTTTAAAATCAACAAGCACACACTCAATCAGGCAAATTGCATTTGTTCAATGAATCATTGACAAAGACAATCACGCTCCTGCTTGGGGCAGCAAAAAAGCATAAAAAATAAAATTAAAATGCTTAGCATTGCTAGCATCATGGAATCATAGGCCTCACCTCTTCATGATAGACAATGTCTAAGCTTAAGAAAGTTCCTTAGCTCGTTAGAAGCAAGGATTCAAGAATGCATGCTCTTTCCAGGATTGGGGCATCTAAAGTTGATTAGGTTATTGAGTAACCCTAATCATTGAACATTTTAGTCATCTATTTTTTCTTGATGTTGTGCTGCACATAATGCATCCCAAAAAGGGGCATCTATAGACACTAAAATCTGGTCAATCTGATTATGCTACCATAAGCAACGACTAAAATGACATACCAAGGCCCCTAGGGAAGCCCTCAACAGGTATGCAGTGGTTCTAGCCACTCAATGCAACATTTTGGAAGGTTTCAGGACACTTTTGGGAACTTTTGAACACCCTATCTATATTCATCCCACCCTAGGATGAATACAAATCCTATTTGTCCCACCTTGGAGCGAATAGCTGCATTCATCCCAAGGTGGGACGAATAGCAGGTTTGACCGACAAAAAGTAAAATCTAGAAAAATGGTGGTAGGCAATGATCATATTCTTGCCTATTCTTGCCCACAAGTCAGGGCACACAACAAAACTTATCATATGCTCCATGAATGAGGTCAATTTGGGAGATTCTCTTCCCCTCCAATGCATGCCACCCTGGCGGCCAAGTGGCACCTCTTGCCCTGCATGCCCTTGCATGCCATTTGACCTATGAGCCTCCTTGGGATATAAAGTGGATGCACTTTCCACACAAAAGGAGAGAGGAATTTGAGTACAAAGCAACAGAGTGCTGCCAATATTTCCTTTCACCCTTTTGTGCCCATTTTTACCTCGAAATCTCTACCTAGCGAAGGAGGTTTTGTGAGGGAACTAGTAGGCATAATTTTTCACATAACCAAACCACCTGAGTGAATTTCCTTACAAAATTTAATGAAAACACATCCCATAGTTTTTTGCATCAATCCTCAGTGGAATTGGTGGCAAAATTTAGGCGAAAATGATGGGTGTCCCACCCCCGAGTGCCCCCCAATTTGTCACAATCTTATTCGTCCCACCCTATAACGAATAGAAATTTGTCAATATTTTTATGACTATTTTTAATTGGTTATTTTCTACATGTTATTATTATGTTGCAATTCAAATTTCATGTCATTCTAAGCTATATTCTCTGAGATATTGTAATTTTAGTATTTTGTAGGGTCTCATGTAGGTATCCAATGGTCATCTAAAGAAACACCTAAATTGTTATTTATTTTTCAAATATCATCATATGGGTTTTCTTAAAATATCATGTTATGTATTATTTACAATTTTCATGTGTTTTGGATACATGTAGGGCCATAAATTGTTTACTTTGTGTTTTTGCAGGTTGCACACAGTCATTGCAATTACAAGGCACCAACAGACTCAATATTAGCACAATTTCTGGTGATATCTTCCCAAAATATTCTATTTTACATCCCTCTATAATTTCATGTCATTTGGTATTTATTTGATACAATATCTATGCATGTGCTCACTACTAGTCTTTTAGTGCCTATGGGGATTGCATGTTTTACATCATACGCACTTGCTACTTGATGTTTCTTATTTCTTTGTGTGTAGGTTCAAGTCATAGAACACATTGGGAAGTAGTATGAGACACAAATATCAAAGATACAAGCGACGGCAGCGTTAGCCCACCCACCTCGATTGTGGGTACGAGGAAAGACATTATATGTGCACCCGAGTTACTTGAAGGACTTTGATACTTGGGCACCTGATTTGCAAAAATTTGTATCATAAATTTGAGACCTCAAAGGGGACTTTTTGTAACCTGTATTTTATCTACCCAATTAATAATAAGTCATTTTACTTTGCATTATTTCTTGTTATTTGCTATCTTTTCCATCTTACTTGCATGCTTTTGTTTTATGCTCACACGCAATAGGACATAGATACGTATATTGTTTATTATAATTTGGTGTACCATTTTTCCCTAATTTAGGGAGCTCAAATATACTCCCTTGGAAAGTATTGATGCGGTCTTCAACCATGCACAATTGACCGAAGAGAAGTTCACCACTCGAGCACATGAAACTTCTCATTCTTGAAATTAGCAGTAGTCTTAGAAGGCCAAGGTGCCTTCCAATTCTTCTTCTTATTATTCTCCTAGTTCTTCTTCTTCCTATTCTTCTCCAAAGTCTTATAATGCAAAGAAATATTATAATCATTGTAAGAGACATGGACACATAGAATCTGAGTGTTTTAGGAAACATAAGAACTTTCTTGTACAACCTATCATGGAGGACCCTTCAAAGGCCTAGTTCCTAAAGGCCCCCATTGTGGTTATGGGATAAGGGAGAGCATATGATTAATTGAGAGGAAAACTAAACAATGTTACACTGTTGCATAAAAAAGGTTGGCGTGACCATTTGTTTGTCACCAAAGCCCACCTCACACATGACTTCTTCGTGGATTGTATTATCGACAATGGATCCCAAACCAATCTGATTGTATAATTTGTTGTCGATAGGCTCAAAATTCCTATGGAACCATATCCTCATTCTTATCCATTGGGATGGAAGGATACAGATTCCAATTCCTACATCACAAAGACTTGTACTGTGTCCTTTACTTTTGGGCTTCATTATGTAGATCGAGTCACTTGTGATGTGACTCCCATGGACTACTCTGGTCTTATTCTTTTGCAGCCCTATCAGTTTGATAAGAGGGTTATTTATGATGCCTACCATCAAAACTACACCTTGCATCATAACCATAGTCAATATTTTCTTCATTCTTATCCCTAGACCACACTTATGCCTAATTGTTATCTACTATAAAAGATAGCCCTTGTCTTCAATAGGCCTCATGACACACTTGCTTCTATTGCACTACCTCCTTCCAAGGTGGCATCATCATCATATTCCATTGCATTGCCTCCCCCTACTAAGACAAATTCTTCATTGGCACCTCCTATTTATCCAGCTCTTCTTCCACCTATTTTAGAGCAACCATCATTACCATATTCACTGGTTCCTATTTTTCAGCACCCTTCACTAGCTCTACAGTAGACTATTGGTGCTCCTTCATTCCATCATCAAGATCCTACATGGATTTTTGATCGAGATGTACCACAAATTTTAGCTCCAGCATCGATTGTGACTCATGGCCTACATGATCTTGTTTAGCATCTCAGTCAAATATTTTCAGAGTGTTGTATCTCACCCCTTCACCCCTATTGTGAAAGCATTGGAGTCCAATGCTTCTGATGTGGACATTTTTAGATCTAGGCTATTGTTTATTAGGCTTAGTTTATTTTATCATTTACTTAAGCCTAAATTTCTAAGTCTAAGTTAGAATGTATGAGTTCTAGACTAGGTTTTAGATTTACTTATTTAATTAAGTATGAAGTCCTAATTCTAGGAATGATTTAATAAATATTCAATTCTATTTGTAAATGTTGGCACATTTGGACTGGATAGTCTTTGGATTTGAATTGTTATCTTAGTGATAGTTAGCAACCTGAGTTTGAGTAATTAGTCATTAGATTCTCCTATTTTGGGATATTATGGTTGTAAAATGGATTATAAAATCCCCTTATGTGAATAATATCATTTAGTGTGTTTTTTTTCTTTGTTTCCTCATCATCAAAGGCATGCAATGGTGCAACATCAAACATCCTAAGGTCATTCCACTAGGTAAGACAATTTTTTCCATAGGATAACACTAGTTCACAGAGTAGTTTTATCCTGAACCATACTCAATCTTCCACCTGTGTTCCAATATTTCTATCTTGTCTATTAAATCTCTAACTAAACTAGTGGAAATAAAGTTGTCTGTAGCTCCACTATCAAATAATATTTTAACACTTTTACCAAATATCTTACCTTTTATCACTAGTGGGGTAGCTTGACCATACAAATTTTGGTTTCCTATTGTTGCGTAAATTTGATGTGTTGGTTCCTTAGGTGCACTTTCCTTGTACATTGGTTCCTTTCCTTTAGAACCCATACCTATTTTCTAGCAGACAGTTGGTGGCATAATGTGATCCCTTACATATGTAACATCCTTCTTTTGATCCTGGATGTTATTTTCATCTCAGTTCCCTTGCTGCTACTTCTTTTGACAATTTAGTCTATATTTGTGGTGATTTATTGCCATTGTTACCTTGATTATAGCATCTATGATTTCTTCCTCAGAACTTTCTTCTAAACTTTCCTTGTTTATTGTCTTCTTTCTCATCATGTCCTATAACGCTTCTAATTAATTTCTCACGCTCGTAATTAATGAAACATGAATTGTTCCTCTATCTTAGTGCCACTTTGCCTTGATCATCTAACCCCTCATAATAAAATTAAGGTTTGAGATATGCTTTAGCTTTCCTTGCTAATTCATAGGCCTTTTACAATATCTCAGGTTCACTCATGTCCATTTCTTATCCTATTCTAGGATCTACTCCAAGTATGAACTTGTGGACCTTCATTTTCTTAGTGTAAGTCGACACATACTTTACCAACTTAACAATTTTTTGATAATATTTCTCCACTGTTCTAATTCTCTAACGAATTTTAGTGAATTCATCAAATTTTTGGGAATAAAAATATTTTGTGAGAAATATTTCTTTGAAATCTTTTACAAATTATTTCCATTTTAAGTCAATTGCAGCCGCTAACTTTCGCTCTTCACTAAGGGTTTCCCACCAAGATAAACCATCTCCTTGCAAATGTAATGTAGCACATGATATTCAAGTATCTGAGGAGAAGTTATTCATATTACAATATGTCTCTATCTCCTTCAACCAAGCCTCGGCCTTATCCCCATATTCCTTTCCATTAAACTTAGAATATTTTAGATATTTCATCTCCTTGCCCAGCTTAGCCTCCAATCGAACTCTTGCCAACTATACCTCTATAAGAGGTTCATTTGCTTGTTCCCTTATCAGGTTACCATATTGTGTTTCTCAACTTAGAACAACATCCAACAATTATTTTTGGGCTTCCACTTGCTCACGAAGTAGATCCACTATTTTAGTAATATTCTCTCCCTCATTAGGGTTTTTCGAATCATCATCATGTGCTCTATTATCTACAATGATTCTTCATGTCTACCTTGTGGTTGGGGAAGCACTTCCTACTTTTCTTTTTGGTGGCATTGTCCTTGGACACTCATAGAATAGACAATAGGAATTCATTAGCATTTGGCCCTTCAAATTGCTCTTCCTACTAATAATTGTTTACCCAATACATCCTAGTCATTTTGGGTAAACTTGCTTCTATTAGATTTTTTAAATTACTAATGTATAATATGTTTTTTATCTCACACTAAAAACTAATTCTTGTGTAGTGATCCAATTCCACTATGAACCATGCTTTGATACCAAATATCGTGACCCAAAGCTCCTTAAACCTAGTTTATTCTATTTCAACCCATTATTTTTTTTACTATAACTTCATAAGGGTTGACTAAGTTCTCATTCCAATGAAAGATAGACCTAGTCTCTAGTAATCCTTTTCAAGAGTTGAATAACTCAAGACCCTCATCTAAGAGTTATGACCAAGCCTAAATATGCAATTATCCCTGCTTCACCACATGTCCATTCATGGGAAGCACTGGTGCAGTTCTCTTCCACTCCATCTACCTTTAATTCCTAATAATATAGTTGGTTCTCCTTTAGCTCTATTGAAAGAAAAATCCCTAGTCCTTACCCTTGCACAAGTCCTTTAGTTCAAGAGTTCTATGACACTAGTATTTTCTCTTCATGCAAGTATTTTAGCGTAAGAGACCTATAGACATAGTTTATACTCTTTTTCACAAGTATTTTAGTGAAAGAGTTCCATGGATAAGCTAATCCCTACTCCCTACATAATTCCTTTAGTGTGAGAGTACTAAGCATCATCCACAATAATTTAACCAACTCCTTTTCCAAGAGGATCCCTTACCCGGTATCTAAAAATATAGTCAGGCTCCCTCTATTTCCCATTCCCAAAACTATTTTAAAAAGTGACATCAGTTACATGAGAATGCGTTGGGAGAATTTTTCATTATATTATTTTTAACTAAAACTAACTTATCTGTATTTTATCTCTAATTAGTGAGTAGTGGATATTTGTTGATTATAGACGTCATCCGAAGGCACTAGATACCCAGATGTCCTTATTCATTTACATGGTATAGATTATATCATTTAATCTAACAAAACACATTGATAATCTTGATGTAATCCCAAACTCAAACTTTGAAGAATAAATATAATTATTTAATTAATTAAGCTTAGTTTCAGGTGACTCTAGGTAAGTCTCATAAGACACCATGAATTCTCAAAAGTTGATCTCTAAGTTAATAAACAACACCAACATAACATAATCATATCTTTACATCGAGGCCAAGTTAACTCAACTGGCATGATCTTGTTTATCATACTAAAATCATTCAAAAACTATTCAAACTATATACAAGTTTTTCAAATTACATTATTGGCAGTGCATCACTAGACAACCCCTAGAGATGTATATACAAATAATTCAATCCATGATATGCATCTCTCTACAAAATAATTGCATTAAGGCAGTTGGATTTCAACTGCATTCCATAATTTGAATAGAACCAATTCATCTTCCAACTAGCGATCATTGAGCACCAACTTCACCTTGTAGAGTTTTACTCCTTCAATAGCTGAAGATATCCCCACACTTACATAATTTCGTAGAGCTTCTTTGACATAGACTCAAGTTGCACATGCAATTGTAACCACACTGGTATCCATAGAATACTTTGGTAGCATAACAACATAACCAGTCAAGAAAATATTGCCTTATAATGGGGATCAAAGATGGCTCCTTAACTCTTTCAATAATGCTCATCATGCATTCATACCAAGTCTTAAATTCTCACCATTCTTTCCAATAATTCTCAAATTATCATTCAAACAATGAATAGATATCTCTAAATTTTAAAAATAGCAAAGATAACTCAATGCATGCATTGAACACATTCCTTTCAAGAATAAAATTTTGGAAATAATAAAATACAATAGAAGGCAGTCATTCTTCCTTTCATACGTGCAAGAAATTACCATTCTTCATGAAATCACAACCTAGTCTTTAATATTTATTTCATTTCTATCTTCTCAACAAAAATAGAACCAAACATTTCCAAAATATTCATTCAACTCAAGGAACAAATTTCAATTCAATCGTCTCCTTCTATAATATCAACAATAATGATAATTCATGAATTCATTATACACATTCCTTTTAGACATAGAGTTTTAGATATAATCAAATGCAATAGAAGGTAATCTTTCTCTTTTCAAATGTCTAAGCAATTACCAAGTATCTTTGTACTATCTGTGAAGTTTACCAAACCATTTACAGCAACAACAGAACAAAAGCAAAATAAAAGATACATTTAAAAGCCCCACTACACCAAAACTCAAACTAAAATACTACCCAACAAACATCAACATTAGTTCCTTCTCCCATAAATCATAACATGGACCAATGCCCAATGATGATATCACCATTATTGGAGACAAGGTCGGATGAGCCTACTAATGGGTTTCACTAGATAGCTTCGAATGGCAACAATGAAGTTATAAAATATAAAAATTTCCTATAAAAGAGTAACTACGGGATGTGTTCTCTATCAACATACCAAGTATAAAGCATAGTCATTTCTTTCATATGATGGAATGTCAACGATATAACCCAAACACAGTTGAAATTCATGCAAGCACATTTTTCTAATCACAAATTCTTTTGAATTTATAATACAGCAAGAAGCAACAATTTCTTTACTTACTAAAATTGATCGCTCTTTGTCTTCATGTCTTTGCTACGCCAATCTAGTCTTTCAAAACCTCCACAAACTAGTGAATTCCTTTCTCTTCCTTTCTTTTTTTCCAATCATCTCGATTATTTTTCCCATACTCTCCTTTTTTTGGTGTACCCACTCCAGTATCAACTTTCATGCATTAATTTCCATCGTTCCTTAACAACCCACTCTGTTGCACTTCTCCACAAGGAATCCAATGAACACACCATAACTAGATTTCCATGTTCTTATAATTAATGCTATGGGTTCTAAAATAGTCAGGAGTAAAGCACATATCAAAAAAATAAAATAGAAATCATTTATAAAAACTATCATTTGTTCTTTGTTGTTATTTCCTTATTATCCACTATGATAATAATATCAACCAACAATTGTTCTTGTACTTTATAGAATTTCTTTATAAGAAACTACTATAACACACAAATGCAACTAAGCAATTTCATGATATGCATCTTCATGAAAAGGGGCATTCTTTCATGTTGCCTCCCCACAATTTTTGTTAATTTACGCATCACATCATTTCCCCAAGGTATTCTTTTCTCGGTGGTTACTCTTTTTTGCCACCGTAAAGAAACTTGTTCCTGTAAAAATACACTTTTCATTAGCAGCATCATGTTCTCACATAAAATACATGTTTCTCAGATCCAAACATGGAATTATTCTACATCCCACAAAGGATCCACATCTCATATTTTCCATAAGAAATAATAATTTGCATAATAAAACTGATATAGACAGTCATTCCATCCATAAGAAATATAACAAAATATAAATCCATCAAAATAGAAGGTCTTCCAAGGGTAGGGTCATGACAAAGAAGTTCAAATATTCAAACTACACATAGAACTTGATGACATCATATATTAGAGGTATGATGACTTGAAGGTGTATAACAAGGCCATCATCCAACACACTTTTGACTTGGTCCTAGGAGCTAGACCATTTAGAGAAAGGAAAAGACTTGTAAATCCAAAGATTAAAATGATCATGAAGAAGAGTTAATGAAGCTACTACAAGCAAATACCATCTTCCAGATCAAGCATTCAATGTGGATTGTAACCTTGTACGATTAAGAAAGAAAAATAGATATATTAAGCTATGTAAATTTTTAGAAATTGAACAAGGATTTGATAAAGGATAGCTATCCATTGTCATTTATAAATTAGATCTTGTAAATAGTTGTAGGTTCAAATATGTTGTCACTTCATGGTGAATTCCTAGTTATAATCAAATTTTTACAAAGGATGAGGGCCAACAAAAGATGATATTTACTAGAAAATCAAGAACTTTTTATGTCAAAGGATTCCATTCAAATTATCAAATACAAATGCTACCTTCTAGAGGGTCATGGGCATATCATTCAAGGGGGATCATCAACGAGATCATCTTGAAATAATTTAATGATATAGTCATTTTATTTAAAGACCAAAAATAGTACACCTTCCACTTGGATGTAGTCTTTGAGCAATGCAGGGAATTAGAGATCTTACTTAAGCCAAAAATGTATATTTCCTACATGTAGAAGGGGAAATTGTTAGGATATATTTTGAAGGATGGGTTAGCCATCAACACTGACAAAGTAAATGCAGTCTTGGATTTGTCACTTCTTACCTTGAAGAAAGAAGTCACATTACTTTAGGGCAAATAAACTTCATTAGGAAATTTACATGAATTTTGTGTAAATCTTCCAACCAATTATTAATATGCTTGGGAAGGAGATAAATTCCTCGTGGATGGAGGATAGAAAAAATGTCTTCTATAATATCAAAGTAGCTATTACACAAGAGTCTATTTTGGTCAATTTGGATTATAATAGAGACTTTATACCTGGTTTTTGGAATCAATACAAGTCATTTTAAGTGAAAGGTGTTGAGCGTGCAAATGACACACCCTAACTTCTCCCCTGAGTGTTAGTTTTATTGGGCATGAAGAGGCAAAATCTAATTGTTGGTGTGTCAAAGATAAACCAACTTACTTGAAATAGAGCTTGTCCCCTCTTGAAAGGAATTCATTTTCCTCAAGGTTTAGGTATGGGCAGGTCTTTACCAGCATGGATAAACCTAGAGGTTGTTGATAGTAGTTGTTCCTTCAAGGGACATGTATTGGTATAACTCTAAGATATATGTTTCCTAGACACAATATGTTAACATTAAATTTTTAAATACTTGAAAGTCCCATTCTAGAGATAGTGCAACATAAAACACCAATGATTGACTTTATGTGAAACAGGGAATGAAACCTATAACTATGTGGTATTTAAAACTAGGTAAAAAAAATGTAAATATTAAACCATGCAAACTATCATTACCAAATTAACATTCATAAAACAATAGTTGATTGTTACTTGTTCTCTATTATTTGGTGAGAAAAGTTTTGTGAATAAAAAAAAATGAGAAATTGCTAATAGCAGGCATCCATTTGGATGTGATAGAGGCACCACATATTTTTTTCCTCAACACTAGCACTGACACCATTTTATATTCAATATATAAAAGGGAAAAAGTAATTTTATGGACGTTTCTTAGCCCTCCCAAGACTAATGGCAGCCACTAATAGAATCCACATTCCATAAAATATGATAATAACATGGTGCCATGTAGCTAGGGTATGCATGTGGTTCAGGATGAGGGATGCCACCATGGTTGCTATGGAAGATAACAGGTGGTGACAAAACTAGTAGCTTTCAACAATTATAGAGGTCAATGTGGTGAGAGGAAAGAAACTTCAATTATCTAAATGTAAAAGTACATACAATTCAAGGACCTTATATATTAGTTGTAGGAAACAGTGTGGGTTTCCTCTAGGAGCAGTTAACTAATAGAAAAATTTGAACACAAACCTATTAGACTGAGGTATTGTAATTCTAAGTTGATCTTCAATGTAGAGCATCATGAGCAAAGTGTAGTATTGAGGTGATCGAAAGAAAAAGACCATGGCCACACTTGAAAAATGCATTATCTAAAGTGGCATTTGGACTGGACTAAAACAGTGTAAGAAGTATCAAGTAGAACAATCAGAATAGCATTAGGAAAAACAATAATAATACTGGCAACTTCATCAACAACAAGATCAAACAAAAGAGTAATAATAGCATCATCAGCAACAACATCCACATTTTCATCAAAAAAAACCACAATATGATGTAAATACACTTACAAGAGGTCAAAATAAATACCTCCCATCATATAAAACTACGATAAACAGAAAATAAACCGGTAAAACCCATTCACATAAAAACTGCAATACATGAAAATATAAATCGGTAACTACTTTATTTTCTCATTCTTGGATTCACCACCTTTTACAATGCAATACCAAGGGAATATATATCCCTAAATAAACCCTAAAACAAAACCCTAAAGCTTAAAGCCCTAAAGATTAAAAAAATTACTATTTTTGGTAAATTGTTTTTTTGTCAAAAATTGCTATTTTTAGTAATTATTATTTTTGACTAAATATTTTTTATCAAAAATTGTCATTTTTAGTAATTACTATTTTCAAAAAAATTATTTTTCATCAAAAATTATCATTTTTAGTAATTATTATTTTCGACAAATTGTTGTTTTGTCAAAAATTGCCATTTTTAGTAATTCACAAAAAAACTCGGATTGACATGCAAATTGACACACAACTTCATAACGCCCATATTAGGCATCCTATAAAATATCAACATCTTTTTGATACCCTCAAAAATATATTTTGGAGGGTGGATTTCAACAATTACAGAGGTCAATGTGGTGAGGGGAAAGCAACTCCAATTATTTGAATGCAAGAGTACATGACATTCAAGGACCTTCTACAATAGTTGTAGGAAAATAGTGTGGGTTTCCTCTAGGAGCAATCAACCAATGGTAAAATTTGAACACAAACCTTTTAGACTGAGTCATTGTAATTCTAAGTTGATCTTCAATGCAGAGCATCATGAGCAAAGTGTAGTATTGAGGTGATGGAAAGAAAGAGACCATGGCCAAGCTTGAAAATTGTATTATCTAAGTGGCACTTGTACTGGACTAAAATAGTGCAAGCAACATCAGGTAGAACAAATATAATATCATCAAGAAAAACAATAAAAATATTGTCGTCTTCATCAACAATAAGATCAAATAAAAGAGTAATAATAGCATCATCAACAACAACATCCACATTTTCATCAAACAAAACCACAATATTATAAGGTATTGAATCTCTTTCTTCATTTTCTTCATATTTTTCATTTTTACAATAGTAGCAGTATCGTCTAAAAGCAAGACAATTGGCATCTCCTCACCCATAAATCCTAGTCCAAATCTAGGTGTTGTTAACACAAGTAAAAAAATTTAGCTTCAACTTTGATAGTAAAAATTTGTTCTTCCATTATAAGGATTTGTTCATGAATGGTGCAAATCTCATTCCAATCAGGGCCATAAATGGCCATTGTCTAAGCACACAATTTTTTAGTTGATTGTGCTAATTTTTTTTATTCTTTAAAAAAACTTCATCAGCCAACATAGTGCCTTGAGTAGAACCCATTATTTGAGTATAGATATATTTGGCTCATTGTGTTGATTCTTGTAGAGGAACTTAAATAGGAAGCATGGTGCCTAAAACAAAAATAGGAACTAAAACAAATCAAAAAAAAGATAAGAGCAAGAACAATGTTTGGATAGCATTGATACAGATCAACCAATGGACCACATAGGCGACAAGATAAACATCAAACTTGCATGAGTATTCCATTGATCTATCATGAATTTATAGATTAATAAGCCTTTACAAAACCATCAAAGAATCAAAACCATGGTGGAAAATTATCCATAGATTTACAAAAGGCTGAAACTAAAAAAAATCCTGTCAAACAACTTTTTTAGGTCCTAACAAAATAAGCACATAGGCCTTTCAAAAAGTTTTGATAAATTTAATTAAAACAAACCTAATTAATTTTTAATTAATTAATTAGACCCTAAAGTTTAATTAATTAATATAATAATCCCTAAGATTCCCTACCAGTAACAACTTGAACATAATGCAAAAAACAAGCAATTTTGAGCATTAAACCTCCTCATAACATAGGCGTCAAGAACATTTTTTTGAGCCACATCCAATAGAGATAGTTTTATGATTTTTTATTAAGTATTATAAGAGATAGGTTTCAAAAGTGAGTACTACATGATCAGGTAGGCATCACGATCAATAGGGAAATCAGACCACATGTCCAAAATATGTCATTTGAGAGATCAATTCTTCTCAAAATCTAGGCAAGTTTATATTTGTCAAAAATACCTTTTTGATACGCACCTAATAGAGGTGGTTTCATGAATTTTTGTTGATATTTGAAGAGAATTCATCAAGATAAAATAAAGTGGGTCCCTAGTTTATGTAGATTAGGGCATGTTGTGAAATTGCAACAACAAGAACAACATACAATTGCCTTCATGAGTCAAATGCTACATACCTATGAGGAAAAATATAATTTTATTAGAAAACATATGTATGTTATGATAAGGATGTTGTGTAAGTTTCAACTATTTAGAGAAAGACCATTATCTTTGTAGTACATTTAGATATTCAATATTTTGCACTTCAAGGAGAGTTGGGTGATGATAGAGCAAGGTGGATTTCAAAGATCCAAGAGTTCAACATAGAAATAAATCCTATGAACATAGTCTGAGGAAGAGCTATGTGTGAGAGTCTAGAAAAAATTAATACAAAAAGTAAATAAACTTATTAGAATAAGTTAAGCATCAAGAACAAGATCTGAAGACTTTGGTTTAGATAAGTTGAGTGAGTGATATCGTCAAATATATGCAAATAGGGAGAACCCTCAAATAATGCATGACAATATAGAGGAAAACATCCAAAAAATAAACATTGAATTACATGTTTATAAATGGTGCAATGTTCATAAAAGGTAATGATGGCATGTTCTTTACATGCATCAAAAAGAAAAAGCACCTAGTTAATTATAATAATATCATCATAGACTAGTGGGCAATCACTATTTAGCTCATACCATGACACATAAGATCCTAATAATAGGTTATTGGTCACCTTTTTTTTAACATGGTGGAATTGGTAGCCACCACGAGTTATCCGTACTATCTGCCCATATAAACACCATGTTGCATCATTTTAAACATTTTATGTCATTGAAAGCACCAAGAATATGGACAAGTGTTTAGTCTGATGAGGCCCAAGATTTGAACCTTGGATGTCTTCCCCCTTACAAGGTTTCGCTAAACCAATTGGTCTACACCTCGAATATCGATTATTGGTCACCCTTATTCTTTGACACCTTCCAATTATTAGTAATTCAACTATATTTTCCATAGGATCAGCATAAAATATTCACACAAATGTATACATTCAATATTTTAATATATCACTGCTACATAGATTACATTGCTTTACCTTCAATATATACACAAATGGATATGAGACTTCACATTCACAACCCTTGACCTTTTCTACTTACACAAACTTTTCATATCCTCACACACACGAGAGATCTAACACTTCATATTTCTCATTGGACTAATACTACATGATAATAAATCTATTATTGACTCCATATATCCACATAAGGACAAAGGCTAATGATTGCACATACTAAATGATAAACTCTTACATAACTCCATACTTATATGACACCTCACTTACATAACTCCATACTTACATGACACCTACTATATACTCAAATATTAATAATAATTAAAACTAAAATATTTACATGGTACTTGCAATATTCTTGCAAGTTACTATAGTGATAAATCACTACACCTTTTGAAAGTGAAAGTCTGAGTCACAAACAAGCACATGAAGGAAGGCTTGATCAAAAATGTTTGATCAAGCGGAAGCCAAATCCTATGTGTAAGAAAAGTTCGAAGATCAAAATTTCTTAAGTCACGTATAGAAGGCAATAACACAAAGTCTCGACAAAGAACAGAAGACAAAAAATCTCTATGATATGAATACAAGCGGTCTTGGAGGATGAAGAAAAATTCTTGAAGAAAAAATACCAATGCCTCAAAGGTTAAATCAATAAAGTACACATTCTTTGAGGAATATTTTCCTTTCTGCAAAATATATCTTGTATCTCTAATAAAGGACAAAAGCAACATGGAGCCATGATAAAAGTAACTCAAATATCCATAACATTAAATTGAAGTAATATTTTACACCCAATTGATGGTAATCTCTAAAAAATAGGTAGATGGTAATTAAAGAGGTAGCTATGCATCCAAGGGCTAGGATCAATTGATAGTCACGTCTTTAGATCTAGAAAATCCTAAAGGGACAGAAAGTTAGAAAAGGACATGACTTAGTATCTGAAATGACTACCACCTAGAGATTTTTGCATGAGTTTTGGAGGGAACTCTCCCTTGTAAATCTAAAAATAGGAGTAGTATTATCTTTGTAAAGGATCAACAATTTTTCATTTCATGTATTTGTAGGAATTCCTTTCATTTCTCTCTGTAAAAATGGTAGCAGCCTTGAGAAGCTTATGGGTAATTTCAAGCCCCCACTTCTAGCACAATCTATATAAAAGTTTACCTACTTATATATATATACATGGAATCTCATGTCTATTTTTTGGCCTTTGTCTATATGATTGTGGAAGTGTATGTATATGTGTTTATATTCTTTTATGTTAATATCAGGTGTGCTAAGTGTACGTGTGTGTGAAGGACCTACATCTATTTTCGAATTGAGTCACTTATGAGCTTGGCTCTCCTATGGGACTCACCTGCTTACACATGTGTATAAATAGTAGACCTCGATTGTTCTTTAGTATGTCAAGGAGAGGAAGTGTTCATTATTAGCACATAGCATCCAAGCATATTTTTGCAAGAATATCTTAGTGAATCTCTTAACGCATCGTCCCATTTTTCCTTTTATTTGTTGAGTTTTCCTTTACTTTATCACATCCCTTTTCCCTTGGTAGAGTAGCAAGTGCATTGAAGATCACATATCAACAAGGATTTGGCCTTGTAAAAACTCCTAGAGACCCTCAATTGAGCCAAACCCCATGCTCTCGACTACATCCTATTGTGTCACTCAGATGTGAGGTGTGATTGTCCTGAACGGGGACAATCAAAGATAACAATAGTTTAATGTCATGCTTGGTGATATCCTAGAGGCACATCATTGGTCTCATAATCACAAGGAATAAGGTTGAGACTTGGTGAGATTCTTAGTCTGTTCCTCACTTGTTGAAGCACCTTTCTCACTTGGCAACTTTTCTTTAGAACGAATACTAGAAGAAGTCATTTCTAAAGTTACCAAACCAAGGTTTTCGATGAAGAGATCCATCTATTTACTTTCCAAAAGCAAGAATTTGGATTCATCTGGAAACTTTGTTATAACTCAAAGAATCCAAAAGATCATGAAAACTCCACTATGAAGGCAACATGGCAAAATATGAATGTTTTTGTGCTCGTGAACTTCTTAGCATGGAATAGAAGGAGCCCCTTTCAACCTTCGATGCCACCATATGTTTCGGATGACTATCTAACATCCATACTATAAAATCTACCATATTATAATGGTGAAGGATTGTCAACACCGTAAGAGCATCTGCAAGACATGGTTTGCATTTATCAATTGCACACCATCACAAAGAGAACGTGGCCTTGAGATCACTAGCGGCTTCCTTCATAGGAAATACTTGTAAGGGATTTTACTCCCTCCTCCACACTCAATTATAGAGTGAGATTAGCTCACTAACATATTCATAAATAAGTTTAATGAGAGGAAGCAAGCAGTCTTGATTGTCCAAATTTTTGTACCTCAATCCTCACCTACCCAATATAACACTCCTCCTCCCCAAATTACACCAATCTAGGAAAAGGAGAAGAATTTTGTGGAGGTAGAGGCAACATTTCTCATTAAGTCCTAGTACCAAGATGAATATTCAAGGGATGAGAGGGCAGCAGAGGTCATGGAATATATTGGACATTTTGATCTCATTTAGTTGTCATTGATATCAAGGTAAAAATTTGTCATTGATGCCAAAGTGAACACATGAAGTTGTCATTAATACCATGGAATACATCATCATTAACACCAGGAAGCAATGCAAAGAGATGGAGAAAAGTTGTCCAAATATGTTTTTATAAGGGTTTTTGTTAAAACCATGGTGGCACATTAAAAGGTTTTTAATTAAAACCATAATGTTAGTTCTCTAATATTGTGATGGTAGAATTAAATTTTTTATTAAAACCAAGGTGGCAAAATTATTTTTCATAAACCTAGTGAAGTGCAAATGACAATTTGATATTAACTCAAAGAGGGCTTTAATTTTTTATTAAAGTCTAAAGTTTATAAATCAAATTTATAATATTTAAATTCTTGAATTTAAATTAATTATAAATTATAATTTATAGAAGTCGACGTCATCAAATCGAGACATCCACCGACGTTGTATACAAAAAAAATGAAGGGTATTTAAACCCTAAGACAAACCTTAGGGAAATGTGCAATGTGAATTAATACACAACAAAAAATCTGGAGCCTCTAAAATTTACTAGTGGTGTAATTGTCGAAGTAGTACAACGCATTGTAATTAGGGTAGTGCATCATGATCGAGGTAGCGCATGGTATTCAAGCAAAGGGAGAAGCACTCACAGTCTAGCTTGGTGCTAGACATAGGAGAAGTCCAAAGGCTTTGAAGCCTTTGTGAAGAGGCTTAAGCTAAGCATGTGGAGCTCTTAGCTTACATGGCTAGCAAGCCACATCTAAGGCACCATCCAAGGACGAAGGCGTAGGGTTGAAACTCTGAAAAATGTGGAAGGGGGCTCACCAAAGGTTTTTATGATTTAAATTTTGTTTTTTTGCATAATAATAAGGTTTAGGAGGTATAAGGGAATATTTGTGATATTTGATCAATGTGCTAAGGTTTTAAGGGTGTTTATGGAATTTTATTAATTATGAAAAGATTAGGGAGTTATAAGGTGATATTAATTTATTTACATAAGTGGTAAATAGGTGTTTTATTAAGGTAAATATTATTTTACCTTAGGAGATAGAAATTAAGTTGGAATATCAATTTTGTGAAATTAAGAAATTGAAGGTGTGTTTTGAAAAGGAAATTTCTGTGAAGATATTATTGTCAAATATTGCTATTAAGATGGAGTGATAAGGTGTAATTGAGTTTTACATTACATTGTGTGAAATATTTATCTTCTAACCTCATTGAGATTGGTATAGAAGTGTTTTTGGTTGTGACAGATTTATGAGATCCTTTCATCATCAAGAAAAATGTATGAGCACATTCTTCCATAGTTGAATTGATTGATTGGTTTTCTAGAAAATAAGTTTGGAGTGAAAAGGACTTGATTAGGGCTTTCCTATTGAGTGTGTTGAGTTAATGCTTCAAGGTTTTCTAGAATAAATAATTTTTGTTAAACCTTATTTTATAAGAATTATTGTTGAAGTGAGTTATTTAGTGAAGAACTTGAAAAGGGTTTGCAAAGTGTTAGGATCCTATCCTAACATTAATTAATAATAATAATAATAATAATATAAATTGTATATCTTATGGTTAAAATATAAAATAATATAATAATTAATTATATATTAATTATTATATTATTTTAACATTAGGGTTGTGACTCTTCACTCATAACCTAAAAGGGGTATAAGATATTATACAATCATACCTTTTGGGATATCCATGAAATATTATATAAAACATTTATTAAAACATTGAAGGGACTTCCTGACAATCCAAAAGCGATTCTTTTAGTTTTAGGTTATTTATTTATTTATTTATCAATTTATGTGCTAGGAACCCTAGGTTCCTACCATCTGGTATCAGAGCCTTATGGATCCAACCATATTGGTCAAGGAAATGAAAAATGACATTGCAGAAATTAGAAGAATGATTGAACAAAAACAAAAAAAACAAATGGAACGTTTTGATCGTATTATACAATATTTAATGGAAATGCAAGAGGAGACCCTAGCCATGAAATCTCAGGTAGAGGAGGAAGAACCCATAGCCATGGAATCCCAGGTGGAGGAAGAACCCATATCCGACGAATCCCAGGTGGTAACCATTGCTCTTCCCAAGAAAGAAAAAAATGCAACTGAACATATTGCTCCAAACCCTAAATTAATTGTTTCTCTGGATGAGCCCATAACCAAAGAACTTTCAGAAATACCTATTGCACTTTCGAAAGAAATTAATCAAAACCCTAATAATGAAAATATATTTTTAAAAGAAATTGCACGTGAAGAAGAAGAGGAAAAAAATAGGAAGGAAATTGCAAGTGAAATTTCTTTTCATTCGGAGGAGCCCGTAGTCATGAAATCCCAATTGGTACCTATTGCACTTCTGGAAAATAAAGAAAATATTTTAAACCATCAAGAGAGCAAGAACCTTGCCCCCAATCCAGTTTATTCCTTGGGGGGTGACAGACCAAAGCAAGTTGACCACCGCCCTCTCCATTTATTAAACCATAAATTTTCATTGATTTCATTGAGACAGGCGGGACAAACCTCTCTACTAAAATCAAGGGAAAAAAATAGAAATTTTGCTTTAAAAATAACCATCTCTCAAATAGAAACTTCCATGAAACAACCTACCGATTATGACATCAATAGAAAAATGATATTGCAGAAGGCGTATTTTCTCAACTTGAAGGATTACACTGCAAGGTTGTTCTCTGATGCACGTCCGCCTCCATGGCCGCCACCATAACTAAAACTAAATTATACAAATACTGTACTAAAAATATTGAGAATTTTTCCTAAGAAAGAATTCATGGACATATCCAACCAGTACAACTGCGTCATATACTAATGAAAACAAAAACTACATCGTACCGAGAATAAATGACTAAGCTTGTCTTTTAAGAAACTTGGTGAATAATTCCCTTAGATTTTTAAAATACAAGAAGCTCAAATGGTTGTTTAAGGCGGAAGAATTTAATATAAGGTGATTGACAGAAAGGATATGGTTTGCAAAATGCTATAAAGTCCAAGAATGGTTACTTATATCTCAGTATTAATAATGGGGATCGTTGAATTGCATCAACGACACAATAGTCTCATCAACTTTCTTTATCAAGAGGGATTTATGGATGAGCAAATTACTCAGCCTGAGAAGCTACAGGATAAAAGCAATCCTCATTTTGCGGAGGAAGCGGTAACCTTGTTTTTTTTTTTGAGGATACTCTGAAATTGGTTGAAAATTTCCAAAGAACGTCTACTGAGTGCACAACTAGTGGCAGTGATCCTCTATATTTTGGTAGACAAAATGGTTACCTCAAATGATGGCATTATCTCCTTGGGTTTTAGAATGATACGACTGCACTCTCCATTTCAATTGGAGTGCAATTGAATTTTTCAGGGAGAAAATATTTGTAAGCAACATTATCCACGTAAGTGCTGGCACTGCATCCTCTTTTCCACCCAGTAGTTTCTAAAGTGTATTAAATTTGCAAGAGGTGTCGGTACCAGATGTCAGTAATTACCATTGCTAGTCCAGTCATAACCACAATCACTTTTTGGTTAGCGATTGTTCCAACGTGGAATCTCTTTCCTGCATGAAATGAAGTATATACTTTGTATGTTAGCCTTCCAATCCTATAAAAAGAATCATGTATAGATTCAATGATCTCGGCCAATGTTGAGAATATTTGGTGATACACACGATTAGCAAACGGATAACAACAACCAATAGATACCCTGCCAATGAAGAATAATACATGATTTACACTGCTACTAAAATCTGATAAACCAGGGTGAATGCATGGCATAACCAGAGCTTGTTTTCAAATATGGAAAATGCGGTGATGGCATCAGGCCCTCCCAAATGCAGCAGCAGAAGTGGATTCCATCACAGTTTGCAATAGAGTTAGAAAATTCCAGTGGCAAAACTTTCCAACCAAAGTTCCTGATAATTGGAAGCCTCGTGGATATGAGCAGCATTTCTATGAGCAACCTTGCTCATCGTAAACTCAATATTTGATCTGTCATTTTCGCATTTTGACCACAAAGTATAAAACCATTCAGTTGGCTATTGGAAAGTACTAGACGTTCAAGTCTTCATAAATTTCCATTGGGATTCTGCCATTCAAACATCGTCAATTTCCATTGGGATTTTGCCATTCAAATTGGAGAGGCCAAACCCAAAACTCTGAGCTTCGTACAGTCCACATTTCAGGTGGTAACGAGCCTCTAAAATGGTTCTTCCAAGTTCTCAACTACTGAAGATTTGTAAGCTTACCAATTGAAGCAACACCTCACTAGATAGATTTTTATCAATATAGTAGAAGAGAAGACAACTCGAGATATGACCTAGCTCTGGAAGAATACCACAAAAAATATTATTGGAACTTAGGTTGAGAACAACAAGAAGACTACAGTTCACGATACTCGATGGTATGACAATTATTTAAAAGATTGAGACACCCAGAGAGTCGGGCAAAAAACTCCAAACTTACACAGAAACAAATATACAGTGAAATCAAGCTGGACAAATTAACTAAAAATACGGTGGCAAACATTCCAATCCGTAACATCCAATTTAGTCAAGTTAGACAAATTACCAAAATTAATTGGCAAGCTTCTCAACACCATGCTCTCTATATTCCTCACTCCCAAATTGTAGAGTTTATATATGTTAGGAGGCACATTCCTTATGCTAGTACAAGAACAATTGAACTCTCTCAAGAATGGCTGGTTTGTGATATAATGAGGCAACGCTTGCAGTTCCTCGTAGTATGAAAAACTCAAATACTCAAGCATTGTGATGTTTTCCAAAATATCTAAATTCTCTAACGTAAAATTGAGCCTCCTACAATTGGAAAAATCCAGATATTGCAGGCATGTCACTCGCTTAAATGAAACAGGCAAACGCTCCATTCAAAGATAACCCACTCGCAACGATTATGAGACGAAATTGGTCGCTTTGAGGACAAAGCCATTTTTCAAGAGGGGTGGAATGTTAGGATCCTATCCTAACTTAATTAATTAATAATAATAATAATAATATAAATTGTATATCTTATGGTTAAAATATAAAATAATATAATAATTAATTATATATTAATTATTATATTATTTTAACATTAGGGTTGTGACTCTTCACTCATAACCTAAAAGGGGTATAAGATATTATACAATCATACCTTTTGGGATATCCATGAAATATTATATAAAACATTTATTAAAACATTGAAGGGACTTCCCGACAATCCAAAAGCGATTCTTTTAGTTTTAGGTTATTTATTTATTTATTTATCAATTTATGTGCTAGGAACACTAGGTTCCTACCACAAAGATCATGAGTATCATTGTTATGTGAGATTTGTTGTTAAGCATTGTTGGAAACATTTTGAGTTGGTTTTTATAATCTTGTACTAGGGTTTGAGAGAGAGGATTATTTCATTGAGTGAATGGTTGAGTAGAGTTGATTGAACCTAGTCAAGTGAGAGTGTGAAGTGATTGTTCAAGTTCCATAAAACAAACTATTCTATATTTTGAATTAAGTTGAGAAAGTAATTGAGCATTGTGATTAGTATAGAGCATATTGAATCTATAACAATTTTATTTATGTTTCTATGATATTGGACAAGTTTTGTGTGGACTTGTTGAGCAAATTGGACAAGTTCAGTGTGGACTTGTTGAGCATATTTAAGCAAGTTCTATGTCGACTTGTTGAGCATATTTGAGCAAGATCTGTGTGGACTTGTTGAGCATATTTGAGCAAGTTCTATGTGGACTTTTTGAGCATATTTGAGGATAGAGTTTTGTGCATATTTGAGGACATATTTGTGCCAGACGAGAGATAGATATTGAGCAGATTTGTGCTAGATCAAAGAATTATGTTTAGTACAAATTTGAGACAAATTTTTGGAGGTGACAGAGCAGAGAGGACATTAGTCTCCAATGGATAGAGATCCATTAGCCAGGGCAGTAAGGATAGGTCTTTTGAGTGGGGATAAGAGCATTTAGTGGAGAGATATCGACAAGCCAGTGTAGTGGGGGTAGTAGTCTTCTAAAGGATCACCAGCTAGAGCATAGGAGAAGGAGTTTTCTTGTGGATAGATATCCACGAACTTGATTCAGTGTATTGGTGTCTCCTTTGGAAAGAGGTTCATAAACATTTTAGGGAAGGATTCCCAAGAGAATTTATTTGAGAAAAATTTATAAGAAATATTTTTTTCATGGAGTAGCCCGCATTGGGTGAACCACGTAAAATCATGTATCTCATGTGTGTGATGATTTGTGTGATATTTACTGCTTTAATATTGTTGATTTTATTATTTGGATTAAAAATTAAAAAGTTTTATTGTATACTATTTACACCCTTCTCAGTATAAGCACATGTTCTTCAATTGGTATCAAAGTGGGTCCCTCTATGAAGAGACTAACATCTTGGAGGAGGATCCATTAGTAGCACACATGACTTCATAAAATGAATAAGAGACTATGTTTGACATAAAATAGGACTTCTTTGTTGCTCTCAAAAAGTTAAAAAGACTTAGAGAAAAGAATTCAAGCTTGAAAGAACAAGTTCAAGAAGATGAAGAAGCAAGGATGGAACTTATACAAAATCTCATAGAACTCAAGATTAGGGTGGAAGAAGGAAATAAAATTGATTAGGACATGACAAATATGTTGAGATCCATGGAATCAGAATGTGAAATATTGGAAGCAGAAACTATCCACCTAAGGAATGAAGTCAAAAGAACCAAGGCTCTACAAGATGTAGAATATGAGAAACATAAAGAGGAATCAATTCTTCAAAAAGTAGAAACTTGAAACAAGGATAAGAAAGCAAAGGATATAAGAAAGGAATAAATAAAATAATAACCTTGGATAAGAGTTAATCACAAGAGGAAGCTTACTTCACCACAAATTCCAAGACATCCAAACAGTTTACATAATTTCTTCCATGGTCATTGCTTTTCTTGTAATAAATATGGTCATAGAGTTGTACACTATATCCATCATGCAAGAAATAATGTCAATAGAAATTTCAATTCCTTTGCACCCCTCATGGATGATGATATTATATGTTACAAATACAATAATTTTGGGCACAAGGCTAGATGGTGTAAAATGGTGTTTTCTGAGTCTAGAAAAGCAATTTCAACAACTAGGAAAGATGAAAGGGAAAATGTTAAGGCTAGATCAATGTTAGTTCAAAAAGCCCTTCATGCTCAGGATAAATAAGAAAAATGGTATCTTGATAGTGGTTTCTCTAGTCACATGACAGGAGACAAAGACAAATTCATTGTAATAAAAGAAACAAATAGAGGATCAGTAAGTTTCAGTGATAATGGATCAACAAGGATTGGTGGAAGAGGAACTCTAAGTTTAGATAATGGGAAAACAAAAACATAAAATGTATTGTATGTTAAAGGGTTAAAACACAATATGCTGATTATAAGTCAACTTTGTGATCAAGGGTACATGGTTACTTTCTATCTAGATAGATGTGAGATAAGAAAATCA
>JAQPPZ010013342.1:0-67791 GCA_028583015.1 Wollemia nobilis
ACACAAACAACCAAACCCGACTCCTTTTTTGGATCGAACGGGCGTTTTCCAACTTTAGGCCTAACCCTAGCTCTGGAATATCTGCAGATAAAAAATAATGCACAGAGACAGACAAATACGCAGAATAAATATTTATGTATTTAACTATATTTCCGGTTTACAAGTGCTTCCAACTGAAGCGTTTACAAACTTTTGCAAGACGAAATGTCTGCAGGATAAACTCAAGACTTAAATGGGAGACTGCTGCTCCACTCTCCGGGTAATGGTTGTTGGTGCTTCACCCGTTCTGCTGCTCTGCTCCTCTCTTCTCTACGCTCTTCCTCCTTTTGCAAAATGACAAAATGGCCTCGGTATTTATAGGCGGGGGAAGAGGACAAAGGGCGGGATAAATTTCACCGGCCGACTGACAAGAAGTAAATGCAACTGTAAGGTTCCTGTCCAATCGCCGAACGCCCCAGCTACTCGCACGCTTGAATAATAAATGTCCCGATCTGCGTGCCTGGTTTCTTCTTCGGCTGATTTCTGCTTCGGCTGATATATGCTTTGCGAAGCAAGTGAGAACTGCTTCACGGCGAACCATTCTTCGGGGGCTGCCGATTTGTCTTTCGCGCCGAATCGTTTTCCCAATGTGTTTCGGAACGACTTTGCATCGAAGCGCTTTCGGGCGTGATGTTTGGTTTAATATTTCCAACAGAATGCATGCCGAAGTCAATGGGGTGTCACGAAGCCAAAAGGGATTGTCTAGTGAATGAGAACGTGGCTGTTCGGGATTATTGATGCCGAGAGAATGATTCGTACGACGTCGTAGAATCGAATAAATAGCTCTGCATGCTTACCGTGGAAAGGATTCCTTTAACTTATTTGGATGGCCAAAGTAAATACAAATGGGAGTTTTGAGTTGTAATATGTGAAATTCAGATCGTTGATATGGTATACAAGGAGCGACCACCAGCATGTATCACAATGATTGGATAGTGCAGTATCGAGGTTGGACAATGACATCGATGCTGGATTCATAGGAATATAGTGGACGATCACAGTTGCCTGGTAGATAATGTGGAGAGATACAATGTAGAGACAAAGTGTCTCAATCGGATACAACTCGATGATAAGATAACTTCAAAAGTAAAGATGTGAGGTTTTGAACCCACTAACCAAATGACGTGGCCAAGATTCTCCATTATCGATGATTGCATGGAGGTCTTGGATAGCGTTGGGTAATTTTGACGAAGTGGTCAGTTTGGATGTGGCGATTTAAGGCAACATGGATACTTCCACACAAGCATAAGGAGATTAGAAGCTTCAGGATCAAATTAAACCATGGTATCATTTCCATAAAAAGTCATAGGATGGACATTCTCGACAGTCGGTGTCCCCTACAAGGATGTCATAGTTGCTCGAATTCATCACTGTATCAGTGAGATTTAGGACTGTCGAGTGCTGTCATGTAAAAATAGTCATATCATCCCTGCTCATAGTGTGACTTTCAATCAACTATGTATTCACCATAGGCTAGATGATTGCCGATAATGTAGATAGAATGGACCGAGAGTGAAGATAGTTCGAACCCGTGTAGGTGGAAAGATGCAACGTGTATATGCCAATTGGCATCATGGCATTCTAGAATTTTGGAGCCCCACATCGGAGAATAGATGTTTTGGGTCTTGGAATTATCCTTCCACGTTGGAGAATAGGCATTTTGGATCTTGAAATTATCCTTCCACGAATAGTGTCGCTGGCTGATCGATGTGGCACTGTGGAGTAAACATGGCAGCTGGAAAACGTAAGGTTTAAATCAATCATGCCAATTCTACTCAACGTCTGCCTAAAATGACATCATAAATGGCGTCCATGGGTAAATGTTACACTTGTATGACTGGTCCGCCATCATAGATGTCTGAGGTGGAAAGGATAAAGACTTTGGTCGGTTGTGTCTCATATGTAAAGGGTTGACCGCATGCTCTTTTGCTTTGAGGAAGGAAATGTGCCACAACAAAGGCACACATGATGGTCAACAAGATTGTGTAAACTTTATGATTCCTAAAATAGACGATTGTCATAATAGCCGTCGGTTGCAAAGTAAAGAACGAAACCATCATAAAAGATGTGGAAAGTATTGCTCACATAATATGGACGCTTTGTTACGAATTTATGGCCATAGCAAATGCTAAAAATGAAAGGATAAGTGAAAATGAAATGAAGGCTTTTCCAAAAGACAAACAAGCATAGTGGGAAAAGGGGAAAAGGAAAAGAAGGAGAAATGAAAAGTTTTATGGAAGTTTTAAAAACCCATCAAAATGAATGGAGAGGGGCTGGTTCTTCTTGGGAAGACCAATGCTACTGAAAATTTGTGTAAAACAGAAATATTATTTGAATAGACAGACCAAAAGTTTACATTCTATGAATAAGAAAGGAGGATTTATTTATGCATGCTCGTTTTAATGTTCATTTTTCTTTTTTCACGTTTTTTGGATTTGTAGATGATGTTGAATGTATTATTTTATAGTTGCATCATTGAATATATTAAAACCTGAAATTTATTTTTTGTTTTCCTTAAAAGCTCACACCTAGGTTACGATGAGTTGTGCAAATGCAAAGTAAACTAGGTTGCATGCATGAATGTCTCACATCTTCGGTTTTACAGGAATAGGATGACACCATACTGGTTGTGACGTGTTTAACATTTTCAGTTTTCGTAGTTGTTTTTTAGAATTTATTTTTGTTTATTTTGTAACTTTATTTTGCAGATTTTTTTAATTTTCAGGCATTAAAATAAAAATCAAAAAAATAAAATGACAAAAATAATTGCATGGGTGTTAATAATGATATTAAATATTTCATATGCAATAGACTCAGACTCATTCCGAGGTCATTTTGATTTTATAAATATTTTTGAAAATTGCTATTTTTAAGGGTTTTTATAATTTCAAAAATTCATTTTTTTTTTTTACATTTTCAAGGTAAATCAGATTTTGAAACTTGGAATTTCATTCAGGAACATAAGATGACCTTTCCTTTATGAAAAATTCAATTTCATTAAAGGGAGTTAATTTTTATGGTATTTCATGAGCCATCATTTTCGGAGCAATAAATGCACCTTTCTTTGTGAAAAATTTGATTTCATCAAAGAGAGGTAATTTATCATTACATCAAAGGTCTTGGGTTTAAATCATGAAATTATTTCTTCTTAATGAAAATTAATTTCATTAATGAGAGATAATTCATCAATAACATTATGAGGCTATTATTTTCAAGCAATAACTTGGTGTCTCTTTATGAAAATTAATTTCATCAAAGAGGGATAATTTATTAATGATATCAAAGACTATATTTATCTTCATGATAAGGAGTTACATTTAAAGGGAATTATTTCATCATTTGAAATTCACATTTAGACATAGGTTTTAATATTTATTTGCATGTTCAAAGTAAGGTTTAATGCAAGGTAAAACTTGTTTAAAATTTACTTAATCAAAAGAATATAAAACCTACCTTAAAACATTTCAAGATAAAATAATTAAGGTACTACATCGTGGTCATATGAGGACCAATTCACATTTGCTTTTTGTTAAGTTTTATGAACAATAATTAACATAGCATGGTAAAATAAACCAACACATGCCCCTTGTTAACAATTACTTGCAATCACTAAGGTATTTCTAGCATTGAATTGATATATTTTTATCGATATTATTAATACACATGTGCAAATGCTAATATAGCATAGACCTTGGAGAAGTTGTTTTGTTTTAACTTCTTTGCAAGAGAGGGTTTTGGGATCAAAATCCTAAGGGAGAGTGTAATTTCACAATTGGGTAAAATTACCACTCAACACAACCTTATTGTCTTTTCCTTTAATATACTCAATACCAAAGTTATACTTGAATAGGAACTCTATCCACCTTCTTTGTCTTGCATTCAATATAGGTTGGGTAAAGATATACCTTAGACTTTGGTGGTCTATCCTTAGCTTGAATGTTTTTCCAAACAAATATTACCTCCAGATCTTTAGTGCATGCACAAACACTACTAAATCTAGTTCATGTGTAGCATAATTAAACACATGCTTCTTGATTTTCTTAGACTCATATGCTATAGTAGCTTCATTCTAAGACAACAACCCACCCAAGCCTTCTAAGGAAGCATCTATACATTCTATAAAATTCCCAAGAGGATCTGGTATCCTAAGAATTCATGTTGTAGTCAATTTATTCTTTAGAGTTTCAAATTCAACCTCACATTTATTTGACCATTTGAACTAATGAAAATTCACTGCAGGAGACTATCAATGGACTCCAAGGGTAAAATTGCAAGATAAGACATCATACAAAATACACCAATTAAAAAAACCTACAAATGCTTATTTTTATTAACTGAATTTCCATCCCCCTTACAAAATATTCTTCCACTTCTTATACTCCTAAAAAAGAAAAATCCTAGCCTATGCTACCCCTTACTATTTTTAGTAACTTTCTATTTTTAGAAACTCACTTGCTATTTTTAGTAACCCTAAAAAAACTTGGATGGTATCCAAAATGGAATCATGCATCCGTTATTCAATAAAACCCACTATTCCAAGATAACAATCCCACTCTAGTTCTACACTAATAGTTATGATAACATTTTAGTTGTGAAAACTGAAAATTACATTAAAAACTAATTTTGGGCCTCCTAGAGGCATTTTCACACTAGAAAACATATGGTCCACTTTCCTTAGGTTCTCCATGCCATTCAACACGTTCTAAAAAAAGAACAAGGTAAAACAGACACTCAGAGCAAAAGTTATGGCCCTGAAAAGGTGCATCATTCTCCTTTGGTTGAAAATAAACTCAGCTCCTACGAGTTCTACTGATGAAATACCTCGAGCTTTTCAATATCAAGCCTTTTTAAATACTCCTTGGAAATCCAAGTGTTATCAGCTTGGGACAAACCTTCCCACTGTACCAAGTATTTGCTATAGTTGCCATTGTGTGTGGTGATCACTTTCCTGTCAAGGACCTATGCAATGCATTCCTTCTTCTTCTTAGGGATTTGCTTCTCCCAAGATATGGTGTTTACCTCTTCAACAACTACAATATCACCATGAAATTCATGCAAATCAAAGACATTGAAAACTGGTGAAATATTGAGATCAATTGACAATTCCACTTTATAAGCATTGTCATTCATTTTTTGTAAAATTCTACAAGGGATAATTTTATTCATTTTCAATTTATTATATGTACCCTTGGGAAATCACTCCTTTCGAAGGTGAACCATAACCATGTCCCCAAACTATAATACTTGAACACATCTGTGCACATTTGCGACCTTTTTATACTTAACATTACTATTCTGCAACTTGTCTCTGACCTATTCCTACAATTGTTGTATATGTTCAGCAAATGCTTCTGCATGATCACTAACATGCTCATGGATTGGTAATTCAACCAAATCTAGAAAATCCTTGGGGTTATGGCTATAAATAATTTGAAATGGTGATTTTCTTGTCGAGCAGTTCACTGAGCTTTTATATGCAATTTCAGCTTGCGACAGGGCTAAATCCCATTGTCATGGTTTCTCACCAACTATGCACCTCATAAGATTACCCAAGCTTTGATTCACAACCTCAGTTTTTCCATCAGTATATGGATGATAAGCACTACTGAAATGTAGCTTTGTGTTCAATTTATTCCACAATATCCTCCAAAAATGACTCAAGAACTTAACATCTCGATCTAAAGTGATGGTCTTTGGAACTCCATGCAGTCTCACCACTTCATCAAAAAAAAGTATTGTAATCTTGGTTGCATTATTGGTTTTTTGGTAGTAATAAAATGAGCCATCTTAGAAAACCTATCTACTACAACAAAAATGGAATCTTTACCTCGCTGAGTATGAGGTAGCCCTAGCACAAAATCCATGCTTAGGTCGGTCCATGATCCTAGGGGAACTAGTAAGGGTGTATACAACCCTATATTTTGTACATGACCTTTAGCCACTTGGCACACTCTACATCTGGACACAAATCAAATTACATCTCTCTTCAATCATGGCCAATAGTACTTTTTCTCCACAAGAGAAACTATTTTATCTACACCAAAGTGTCATGCCAAACTACCACTATGCAGCTCACAGATGATATTCTCCCGCATGGAACCAACATGTATGCACAATTGTTTCCCCTTAAACATATAGCCATCCTGCATAACATACTCAACAAATATTTGACCAGCCTCACCCACAACTAGAATTTTGTACTATTATACAATGCTTCCAAGATATGCATTAGATTCATACAAATCTGTAATCCCATCAAAGCCTACCACTGCATTCTCCATGGTGGTTACCAATAGTACTATCCTGCTTAATGCATCAACCACCTTATTCTGCTTACCAAACTTGTGCTTCAATATAAATGAGTATTCTTGCAAAAAGGAAACCCACTTGGCATGTCTACTATTTAATTTCTTCTGAGAATTGACATACCTTAAGGCTTCATGGTCAGTGTACAACATGAAATCCTTGGATAAAAAATAATATCACCAATGCCTCAACGCCTGCACAATTACATAAAATTCTACATCATAAGTGGAGTAGTTCTTCCTTATCTCATTCAACTTTTCATTGAAAAATGCTACTGGCTGCCCCTCTTAGCTCAACATTGTTAGCGTATATTCCTATTAGCTTTGATTACATTATTTTATTGTTAGGCTTATTGTTAGCGTAGTTTATTTAGGGCTCATTGTTGTTCATGAGATCCACTTATTACGGGCTAATTAGAGCCTATAGTGTATTATTTATTCATTCATTGGAATAATCAAATTGTTAAGTTCCCTGACATGGTATCAGAGCCAATGTGGCTCGAGGCTCATTCGTAGTCAAATAGCCAAGTGGGGACCTGGACACTTGGGCAAATTTTTGTCGATAGCTAGCTACAGATCTGATGCAAGCTGATTTGGCTATAGTAGAACCGACCGGATAGGACTGCACTAGATGGATGGACTCAGTGGACCCCCTAGACCTATGCTGTAATGGTCAATTTGGCGACTAACGGATCTATGGACTGGTGACCAGATTTAAGGTGGACAACAAACCCTAAGCAAGGGGTTGACCTGGCCTGAAGGTGACTGACATGAAACCACTACGGTGGGACATCTACCATGGATGACCTGGTGACCAGTGGAAACAGAGTTGTGGTGGAAACGTAGGTCAAAGACCTAGAGCCAACGGACCGTGGGACCTAACTGAAAACCTGGTTGGAGCCGACACTAGGCAGCCACCACTGACGCGGCTTGACCAAACTTGGATAGTGGCACAAATACCGAGACACAAACAAGACTATGTGGGACACTAATGCATGTGGATGCATGACCTGGACATGGTGGATTGCTCATGGGTGACCAAGATTTGAAGTGGCCGTCGTGGGCAAAAGGTTCAAATAGACTAATGGACTACCCAAAGGTAGTCATTAGCTTTACTACGTGTTGTTGATTATAAACCCAATTTTATTTCCCACACAACCATTGTGGGATATATGCACTGGTTTTGTTTTGATTTTTAGCCATACAACACAAAAGACCAGTGTGTGGTGAAGGGGGAAAGCACTGTGTAAAGCAGAGATTTTCTTGGATCTAAACTCAATTTTGGCTCCCATAATGCATGATTTGTAACCGTACACACCTCTAGAATAGTGTGCGAGGACATAGCACATTGGATAAGAATCACTAAGTGAGCCGTAAATTGTAGAAGTAAAGTTGGTGCGGTGATCGTGGCCTGTGTGGTGGATCGAATTTCAACTAGATGGCCAATTTTGGGAGATTCGGTTCTTGGTAGGTGAAATAAATTAGATGACTTCTCCACAAGCATAGACACCATTATGCATAGATTTACAGCACTCTAGGGTGAAAGTTGTAGATGTCCTCGGATTCGTAGCATCCCAATCTACGCGATCTAGCATAAGCCAGCCTTGTTGATGGTGTGCAGGTAAAAGTGGAAGTTATCATTGTGACAGATCATCGATGATAAGCCACAAATATAGTTCCTAGATCAACTTCATAGCAGACCTCGATAGCAGATTGTCAGTGGATACTAAATGTGCATCGTTGGGTTGAGTTGTGTAGCAAGACATACAATAATTTCTATCTTTGAAGTTTGTAGAGATGTGAATCCAAGTCACACAGCAAAAGGATTGGTAGAAGCAACCTAATCAATGTAGGCGATGATCCGACATAGTTTCATTGATGCCCAGTTCCCTTCCTTCGATAATCTATCGTCGACGTGGAGTGTCTATGTGAAGGCTCAAGGGTAGAGCGCCGCCCAGGGAGAATCTGCCTATTGGAAGTGCCACTATGCATGCTTTGCAGTGGAGTGATCTTCAGTTGAGGACCACTATGAGGGAAAAATAGTCCAGTTGTAGGCGAGAGAGTCACACCGGAGATGATCAAGGCAATCGAACGAAACAATAGCCATGCATAGTGGAATTGTCGATGTTCTACTAATCAAAAAGATGACAAACACTATTGTTGGAGTCATCGAAGGTCGAAGTAGCGTGACTTCGCTGCCACCAAGGGGCACCACCCGAGCAGCGCCACCGGAGGACAACGCCGCCACCCGAGCGGTGCCAACAGAAGAGGCACCGCTTCTAAGGAAGGGCCGCGACGGAGGCTTCAAATAAAGGGTGTTACTTTTTAATACCATCCGAGGTGATAGCTTGGCTGGTTTGTAGCCAAGCCTTGGAAGCTGGAGGTTGGGGGATCAAAACCCGTCGACCCCCCCAAACAAAGGTAAAACAATTTTTTTTAAGTTATTTTTTAATATTTTTTTCTAAAGTTAAAATTAAAATTTTTATCCTGGTGCTTTCAGCGGCGTAAAAGGTTTAAAATGATTGTGGCATGGTGGTTATAGGGATGGACTACGCGAAGATCTGTGTGGCGGCTTCTAGGGCGGACATTGTAGAATACTGTGGCGGCCATAAAAGTTGGATAGCTTGCCCAGATTCGTGGCGGCTACCGATTCCACCATGTAAATTCAAAAAAAAAATTAAAATTTTTAAATTATTTCTTTTATATAGTTTAAAATTATTTTTTTTTAAAAGATAATTTTTTGCTATAAGGAATAATTATTTTTTTAACTTTAGAATATAAAATGTTTTAAAATGCTTTATAAAGGATAATTTTAAAGGGGGGAGTTATTTTTTTTCAAGGGGGGATAGATTTTTTCTCTCCACCATCAAAGCAATTAAAGAGGCATCAAATCATCAAACCTCCAAACCTGTTTTTTAGACTTCATAAATAGCAATTTTTTGTTTGAAGTACTTCACACAGGGGGGATTTTTTTTGGTGATATATTGTGCTAATCTGCCTACAGGGCAAGCTTTGTAAGAGCCTTTTTTAGGTTTAATTGTTGCATTTTTTTTGCACAAAGGGGGGATAACATTTTTTCTCTCTCCACTATATCCTATTTTTTGCATCAAAAGGAGGATATAATTTTGCAAAACCAAGGAGGGAAGACTTATAAGGGTGCATTTTCGGTAGTGATCGACACCTTAGTCAAATTATTTTTGCAAAATTTTATTGTAAAAGGTGCATTTTCGACAGAGACCGACACCTTAAAAATGGGCAGATCAAAGAAAAAGATAGCCCTAAAAACTGATGTTGCTAAATAAGTTAAAGACCCATACTTTCCACCAGAGATGGATGGGTTGGATTTTTATGAGGAGGGCACATTCCTCACACTAAAAAATGGTTTAGTAGCTCTCCTCGATGATTATGAGTCTTGTATAGACCTTCAGGCAAATGGTGATCAAGTTCCTATTGGCGTTCTAATGGGCATATACCTGGTATTTGTTGCACTTGACCGTGCCCAACGTAAATTGGATATAAATAAGGAAAGTGAGGTCCTAAAGGCGAACACTTGTTGTGACACAAGTGACCTTCAGCCCATTGTGGCACATGCTTGTTGTGATACGAGCGACCTCATACCTTCTATGGTAGATATCAGTTGTAGCACAGGTGATCTCATTTCAGTAGCAGATTTTGCTTGTGACACTAGTGACTTAACAACTGAACCTCCTCAAAAGAGCTCCATAATCTCATCAATAGCGAAAAATGCAATATTGTTAAAAGCATTGATGAAGATGTTGAAATTGGGTGTTTTGAAAAACACACCAAAGGATTTGGTTCCAAAATTATGAAGAAAATGGGATTCAATGGTGAGAGATTAGGTAAACAAGAAAAAGGCATTAAAAATCCTATAATGCTAAATGTCAGAGCAAAGAATGAAGGCCTTGGCTATACTGGACATGCAAGTACCAGTAATTCTATGTTTGTAAAACCTAAATCTCCTACAACTCCTAAAAAGCATTGTTGCAGTCACTATGGAAATACAGGACATGTTGCAGCTAAGTGTTGGAGATTACATCCTTGTGATTCTTGTGGATGTACGAATCACTCTTCTTCAAGTTGTTGGTACAAACTGAAAATGGCCAACAAGGTTCATATTGATTGTGGATGGATAGATCTCACACAATGGACTATGATGAAAGAAATGTTGTATGGCTTCTACCGAAAAGGTAAAACCTATGGTAGACCCCGAGGCAAATCCAATGAAAAACCTAGTGGTAGTCCTAGAGATAATGACCTAGAGACAAACCTAAATACAGACCCAAAGAAAAAGTTCCAGAGGCAGATCTATAGGTAGATCCAGAGGCAATGATCCAGAGGTAGATTCCAGGCAGATCCTGAGATAGACCCAAAGGTACAATTCTAGAGGTATTCTTAGAGCCAAAGCCAGAGCCATGAGCCAGAGCTAAAGACAAAGCACGAGCCACCATTCTTTCATTTCTCTTCTTCTTCTTCATTGTATGGGGGCAGTTATATACTTTACCCAAATATTGTTGTATGGGGGGATGATAGTGTAGCTAGTAGTTATTACATTACCCAAATAATGTAATAAGGGGGGATGTTAGCATATATTCCTATTAGCTTTTATTACATTATTTTATTGTTAGGCTTATTGTTAGCGTAGTTTATTTAGGGCTCATTGTTGTTCATGAGATCCGCTCATTACGGGCTAATTAGAGCCTACAGTGTATTATTTATTCGTTCATTGGAATAATCAAATTGTTAAGTTCCCTGACAAACATAGTGCCAATCCCCACATGTGAAGCATCACAGTCAACTTCAAATATTTTGCTAAAATTAGGTAATACCAGCATGGGTGCTTCTAAAACCTTCTTCTTCAAGAGTTCAAAAATCTGAGTTGTTGCTTTGGTCCATACAATATTTTTCCCCTTCGTACACTCTATTATGGGTGTAAGAATACTGCTAAAGTTTCTAATGAACTTCCTATAAAAAATTGCCAAACCATGAAAACTTCTCACCTCTATTACATTCATTGGCATAGGCCATTCAAGAATTGCCCTCACCTTTTCCTCATCCATCTTCAGGCCATTCAAGAATTGCCCTCACCTTTTCCTCATCCATCTTCAGGCCATCCTTGGAAATTACAAAACCCAAAAACACTAGACTTTCTTGAAGAAATCTACACTTCTTCAACTTAGCATACAGTTTCTCTTTCCATAATAACTCTAACACCAACCTTACATGGTGCAAGTGCTCTTCTTAAATTTTACTAAAAATTAGGATATCATAAAAATAGATGACCACAAACTTACCAATGTATTTCTGCAGCACTCGGTTCATCAATCGCATAAAGTTACTAGGTGCATTTAACTCGAATGTCATCACCATCCACTCGTACAACCCATCTCGAGATTTGAAAGCAGTCTTACACTCATACCCCTCTCTAATCCTGATATGATAATAACCACTTTGTAGATCAATCTTGCTGAAGTAGCTAGCCCCTGCTAAGACGTCTATCATATCATCCACTCTAGGTATTGGGAACCTATACCTGATAGTAATTCTATTTATGTACCTACTATCTACACACGTCCACCATGAGCCATCCTTCTTCAAAGTTAATAGAGCGGGAGTTTCACAAGAACTCATGCTATCCCTTACTAATATTTTCCATATTAATTCTATTACTTGCTTATTCAACTCTACATTCTGGGTTGGGCTCAATCGATAGGCTGCCTGGTTCGAAAGAACAAACCCAAGAATTAGATCAATGTGATGCTGAATATCCCTCTTCGATGGTAAACCATCAGGAAACTCATCTGGTATGACATCAAAATACTCCAATAAATTGGATGTTGTTGGTGGTATAGGAGCCTCCTCTACCTCTATCTTCTTCACTATCAATGCAGCACCAACCAAATTCTTGTGCCTCTATGATAAACTCCTTCGTAGTCAGTAAACTCTCACTTTGCCCTTCTTACTGAAGAGGCAAAAATACTACCTTGGCACCATCCTTCCAAAATATGTATGTATTTCAAACCCCATCATGGACGGTCTTCCTATCATAATTCTAAGGTCACCCCAAAAGTATGTGATAGGCATCCGTAGGAATAACATCACACCAAACTTCATCTTTATAAGTATTCTCGATTGAGAATTTTACCAAACATCTCTTATCAATAGTCACCTCATTCCCTTTCTTGATCCATAAAATGTGATAGGGATGTGGGCGCTTCTCACATTTTAGATTCTTTTTCTCTACCATTACATTAGAGACCATATTCTCACAACTACCACCATCAATGATTACTTTGCATAACTTTCCTCCTGATGTGCATCTTGTGCAAAAGATATTTTTTCGTAGCCAGGACTCATCACCCTCATCCACTTGCATTTTTGCCTTATTTGCAACAACTTCTATCTTAGTTTCATCCTCTTCCTCAACCAGGTTGACTCTAGCCTATCCTCCCTGATTCCTCTCTTCAACATCATAGTGGGTGCACTCAAATTCTCGGTGACCTTACTCACCACATCTAAAATATGTATATGAATTCCATGATCCATTCCCAGTTTGACCTCCTCCATTACCTTGACCTCCTCTATTCTCTCTTACTATTTGGTAGGTATCATGACCTTGCTATGTCTCTTCTTGTTTTTCTATATTTGAGGATTCTCTCTTTGATGAGCTAGATCCCCCATGCCCTCGATTTGGAGAAGATTTCGATCCCTTCTTCCCTCTTCTATAATTACTCCTATTATGTTTTTCTTCAACTCTCAAGGACATATGATACACATCTTCTATAGTAAGGGTACAATGCATACTCAACTCATCTTGAATAGCATAACTTAGGCCATTTACATACCTTGCAATCCTTTGATCTTCGGCCTCATTATGCTCCACATGAATAAATAGCTTTTATAACTCATTACTGTAGTCCTCGATGCTTTAGTACTTCTATTGGAGGTTCTAAAATCTACAAAATAAAGTTTGGGAATAGTCTACATGCACAAAATTTTCTTGCAACTTCTTCTTCATATTATCCCAAGCCTAGATCTTTGCTTTTCCTTTCCTCTGTCGTTATGTCTGTAGATGATCCCACCAAATTAAAGCATACCCTTTCAACTTTGTGCATGCAAGTTTCACCTTCTTTTCCTCAGCTAGATTACTCCATTCAAAATACTTCTCCATACTATTTACCCAATCAATTAGCTCCTCTAGTTTTAACCCACCAACATACTCAAAAACCTTGATCTTGATTCCATCTCGATTTCCTTTAAGTCCTTCCAAGGCTCGGATCAGCATGCTTTTAAAAAAATTTGGTTCTTCTTCTATGTGATCCTCAGATCTAACTTCCTCAGCCACGATCTCATTATCAGATCCTAGATCTGGGTCCACATTGGTGCGGGCCTCCACCATGCGATTAATCGCACCAATTAGTCATGTTATTTTTGCATACAAATCCTCCATCTATTTATTCATTTGGGTATATATTCCTTTCCCTCTCCCTCTTCTATTAATCTTCTTTGCATTAGCAAGATCTCACCCGCTCTGATACCAATTGATGAAAATTCACTGCAAGAGACCATCAATGGACTCCAAGGGTAAAATTGCAAGATAAGATATCATAAAAAATACACCAATTAAAGAAACCTATGAATGCTTCTTTTCATTAATTAAATTTCCATCCCCCTTACAATAGAGTCTCCCACTTATTATACTCCAAAAAAAGAAAAACCCTAGCCTACACTACCACCTTACTATTTTTAGTAATTTTCTATTTTTAGCAAATCACTTGCTATTTTTAGTAACCCTAAAAAACTCGAATGGCATCCAAAATGGAATCATGCACTTGTTATTCAATAAAACCTACTACCCAAGATAGCAACCCCACTCTAGTTCTACACTAATAGTTATGCTAACTTTTTAGTTGTGAAAACTAAAAATTACATTAAAAGATAATTTTGGGTCTCCTAGAGGCATTGTCGCACTAGAAAACACATGGGCCACTTTCCTTAGGTTATCCATGCCATTCAACACATTCTTAAAAAATAATGGGGTAAAAAGAACACTCGAAGCAAAATTTATGGCACTGGAAAGGTGCATCATGAACTCTTTTCCTTTTCTCTAAAGGTTGGCGATAGAGTAGGCAATTTTTGAATAGTCCTTTCTAAAATACCCATAATAACCAGTGAGCCTCATGAAGCTTCTAACTTCTGACACATTTATGGTTGTAGGCCAACTCCAAATGACCTTGATATTCTTAGCATCTATAGAAATTCCTTTTGCATATATGATATGCCCTAAATACTAAACTTGTGAGGCATAAAACTGGTATTTAGATAATTTTTCATAAATTTGGTTCTTCCTTAACACTTCCAAAACTAATCTCAAATGTTGGTCATGTTCTTCTCAGGTGTGAGAATATATCAAGATATCATCCAAAAGTATTAAAATAAATTGATTCAAATATTTCCTAAACACACTATTCATTAGATTCATAAAAATTGTTGGCACATTTGTTAACCCAAATAGCAACACTGTGAACTCATAGTGCCCATATCTGGTCATAAAAGTTATTTTGTGAGTATATTCCTTGTGAATCCTCAAATAATGATATCTTGATCTCAAATTATTCTTATAAAATAGTGTGGTATCCTTTAACTAATCAAATATATCTTCAACCCTTGGCAAAGGATACCTATTCTTGAAGGTCACCTAATTAAAAATCCTATAATAAATGTATAACCTAAAGGAACCATCATTCTTTTTCATAAATAATACTGAAGCACCCGAAGGTGATACACTAGGATTTATCAAATCCATCTCCAACAAGTCTTGAAGTTGTACCTTAAGTTCTTACAACTCAATCAGAGTCATTTTATAAGGTGTACTTGCAATAGGTTCAACTCATAGCATTAGTTTAATGGTGAATTCAAGTTCACATCAAAGTAGTAGTCTAGGGATATCTTCTTGAAATGCATTCCTAAATTTATGTAAAATTGGATGTTTCTTTATTATTTCCTCATCCTCATTATCACCCGTCTTGTCATTTATCTTTACTACATAAAATATACCACCTATTTTAATTGCTTTCTTTAACTGCATGGATGACAATAGATGTGGTCAAAAATATCCTTACCTACTTTGAACCCTAACTTTATTCTTATCCTTATAAGTATAGTCCATCCATATTTCTTGGATGTTGATTAGGGATTCATTAACCTTTAACCAATCCATCCCTAGGATAATATCAAAGGCATGTAGTGGTGCTATATTGGACCCATTGGGAAATGTGATTTTGACTATAGGTTAACACTGATCCATTGAGTAAGTCTATCTAGATCCATACTCAACTTTCTACCCTTGTGCCAAAAATCCAAGTCTTTTTTGTATATCCCAAATAATACTAGTGGAAATAAAACTATTTGTAGCTCCACTATCAATTAAGACTTTAACATTCTTATTAAACAACTTACCATTTAGTATTATAGGATTTTCTTGTCCATCTAGGTTCTAAATTTCTATAGCAACATAGATTCAGTGTGGTTCCTCCTTGTCTCTATTACTTGACTTTGGTTATAGGGGATACTTATTTGCATAATGAGTACCCCTACAAATGAAAAAAATCTATCCTAGGGATCTGATACCTTTCCTTCACTTTCTTCCATGTTTCCTCTTTCATAGCTGAATCATTCTACTTTTGAAGTTCAGTGTTTGAATTATCCTTTTTCTAGATTTTTTTCATATAATTCCCTAGTTTCCTAATATATATTTCTTTAATATTTGGCCCCTATCTTAGGTTTCCTTTGCCTTGTTCAACAATCATTTTCAATAATATCTATTGTTACTCCATCTATTCTTGAAGTAACCTAACTAATGATATAAGTTGCTCCATTTCCTCTTTTAGCAACTTAACTATGGATGTAACATTTGACACTCTCTTGGTAGAATCCCCTATTCCTTCAATTCACTTGCTGGAATCCACCGTTCTTCTTCACTTCTTACTAGAGTCCATTGTTCTTCTAGTTCTCTTGATGGAGCCCATTGTTCTTCCAAATATTTTGCTAGAGTCTATTTTCTTCTAGAATTATTTTGAGGAAATGCTATAGTTTCCTCCTATGTAGCAAACACTACCTTATTAGATGATATTCATCTCCTATCCATAAAAAGGAGCTAGGTAAGTTACAATTTCTCCTAGATTATACTTAAAATTAGTTAGTTTTATTTTCCCATGAACTAACTTAGACCATTATCATTCACCTGATAATGATCATGGTCACACTTACCTCATCACAAGGTGTCATCTCTAATAAGAAACTATAATCTCTAGGATTTTTACTCCTTGGTATGATTGGTCCCGTTGGCATGTAATATCCGTCCTATCCCAAATTAAGTTAAGGTACCTAGAAGAGCAAGTCTTCCCAAAGTAGCACATTAAGTCATGACTTATCCTAGGTTCTCTTTAGGGAAGTTTCTTGTACAATGACCTAGAGCTCTGATACTAACAATAAAAACCCACAAAAACCAACTATGAAAGATATTATTTTTTTTTCTTGCAAGTAAGGTTCACAAAGAAGTTCTAATATTTTCCAATACTTAAGGCATAACCACATTTTGAGTTTATATCACTGCAAACAACACTCAAGTGGACAAGAGTGGCCAACATCCTATATTTTTAGGGTTCACCTTTCTAAACCTTACCATTTAGAAAGGATACCAATAGTGGTCATCCACCTTTCATATACCCTCATCAGTATAGAAAAACAAGACCATGACAAAGAGATTATCCTTTAAATCCCATAACACTTAAAGAGGGACACCTTTTCCCTAATATTTTATAAGTTTGTCTATGTAGGATTAATCTAGATTAATTTATTAGTGCTTAGTTGCTACACCACAGTGGTCTAAGTAATGTTATTACCACTCACCTGGCAATGAACATGGTCACCCGATCCTCTTCATTCAAAGTGCCACTACTATTATCTTATGAATGAATCCAAAAGCCTCACAACTTTGGAACACCTGAGCCTCATCATTCAAGGTGTTTCATTTAAAATTATCTAGTTATTGCATATTTGCAACTCCTTATAGATATATACCTAGTTATTGCATCACCGTAACTCCTCCTAGGATTGGATTATCTTCTTGAATTAAGAGTTATAACATGGATCTACATAACACATCTCAAGGATCCTTTATCAAAACTCCTAAGTCTAAGCATACAAATATCTACTATAATAAACATAATTAAATATAACTCTTTGCTATCACCTTTAATGAATTCCAAACATAATGCTAACATAAAACATCTCTCCAATTAAAGTGCTAAATTTAAATATTATACTTAAATATAACACATTACTAACTAGCATAATAAATAATTTTTACAACACAATTAAGAGCATATAGAATTCCAACACCTTGATATTGAAAGAATGAACATCATCCATAATTTTTTTTATGGACATGAAATTGAATCTATCTCATTCTTTGAAAAACATAGAAACTAGTATTTACATTATCTATAAGAAGGATAATTTTCAACCAAGGACCACTTTCCATGATTCATAATTTCTTCTTTTATTTCTCTAATTCAATCATTCCATTTTATTTATAGTTATACATTCAAAGGATTACATAAATATTTAAACGATAAATCTTCTACCACATAATCTATCTCAAAATAATATAATCATAAAGCCAAAATCTACAAAATATTTAATTCTCCTCCAATTCATAGAATACCCAAGAATTTTAATTACATATATTATTTTAACATGAGCACAATATTTCCATCTTCCTCAATATCTTCTTCTTGAAAGTTCATATCCAAGAGCAATGAGAGTATATCTAGGGATCAAGATAGATCATGATATGCACATGCAACCCTACTATGCAAACATCTTATAAAAATGCACAATGTATCAATGTAAATCAAGCATTACAATTAGAGAATCCTATACTTATTTTAAAATATAGACTCCTTGTATACCCACGTTATCCATATTTCAAAACCATTAAAATAAACCTTATTCATAATTTCCTTTGACAACAATCCATAACTACAACCTCTCAAAAGATAACTACTAAAATAAAAGATAAGATTTTCATTTTAACAAACAACATTTTTCTTCCAATGAACCAATAAATAATATTAATCAAAAGAGTTAACTCTTTTTGGTATTGATAAAAAAGGGGGTTGAAGGGCCTCGACCCTTTATAAAGAGCATAAAATATGTACAGGAAAAAACAAGAGAAGATCAGACAAACACAAGATAGTCCTATATTAGTAAAATAAATAAACCTAGGCTAAACCTACTAATGGAGAATATAAAATAATATCCCTCGTGCTATTCTTCTATTTGAAAAGTCTTATGCAGTGCTCAATGCTTTACATCATTGATAAAGAAACCGCTAACAACAATGTAAATTAGTGTACTCAAATCCTTCATTGCATGATCCCAATAAGTATTCTACTTTGCTCTTCCCTTTTTATATAGCTTCATTATCAATTATTATAATCTCTTTCAATTACATGGGGGCATTTGACAAAACCTTAAAATTCTTATATCTAACTACCATATTCACCATTTTATTGATAACTTTGTTTCCCTCTCTATAAATATGTTGAATTTGACTTTCTTCTAGGTTTACTAAAATAGTCCTCGCATCTATAATTATTTGGAAAATACTAGAATTATTTAGCTCCTATTTTTGAAGAGAGGTTATAATATTTTTGGAATCCCCCTTAAAAACAATTATCCTAAAACCCAAATTCACTGCAATTTGGAGGCCTATAGGTATTGTCCTTGATTCAGCTTGGTTAAAGAGTTAAAATTATTAAAGTAAGCTTACACTCATATTTTTTTATATTTAAATGATAAATATTATACCACATAATCTATCTCAAAATAATATAATCATACAGCCAAAATCTCCAAAACATTTAATTCTCCTCCAATTCATAGAATACCCAAGAATTCTCATTACATATATTCTTTTAACATGAGCACAATCTTTCCATCTTCCTCAATATCTTCTTCTTGAAAGTTCATATCCAAGAGAAATGAGAGTATATCTAGGGATTAGGATAGATCATGATATGCACATGCAACCCTAATATGCAAACATCTTATAAAATATGCACAATGTATCAATGTAAATCAAGCATTACAATCAGATAATCCTATACTTATTTTGAAATATAGACTCCTTGTCTACCCACGTTATCCATATTTCAAAACCATTAAAATAAACCTTATTCATAATTTCCTTTGACAACAATCCATAACTACAACCTCTCAAAAGATAACTACTAAAATAAAAGATAAGATTATCATTTTAACAAACAACATTTTTATTCCAATGAACCAATAAAAAATATTAATCAAAAGAGTTAAATTTTTTTGGTATTGATAAAAAAGGGGGTTGAAGGACCTCAACCCTTTACAAAGAGCATAAAATATGTACAGGAAAAAATAAGAGAAGATCAGACAAACACAAGATAGTCCTATATTAGTAAAACAAATAAACCTAGGCTAAACCTACTAATGGAGAATATAAAATAATATCCCTCCTGCTATTCTTCTATTTGAAAAGTCTTATACAGTGTTCAATGCTTTACATAACTAATAAAGAAACCGCTAACAACAATGTAAATTAGTGTACTCAAATCCTTCACTACATGATCCCAATAAGTATTCTACTTTTATGTTCCATTTTTATATAGCTTCATTATCAATTCTTATAATCTCTTTCAATTACATGGGGGCATATGAAAAATCTTAAAATTCTTATATCTAACTACCATATTCACCATATTATCGATAACTTTGTTTCCCTCTCTATAAATATGTTGAATTTGACTTTCTTCTAGGATTACAAAAATAGTCCTCGCATCTATAATTATTTGGAAAATACTAGAATTATTTAGATCCTTATTTTAAAGAGAAGTTATAATATTTTTGGAATCCCCCTTAAGAACAATTCTCCTAAAATCCAAATTCACTGCAATTTGGAGGCCCATAGGTATTGTCCTTGATTCAGCTTGGTGAAAGAGTTAAAATTATTAAAGTAAGCTTACATTATTTGTTTTTATATTTAAACAATAATTCTTCTACCACATAATCTATCTCAAAATAATATAATCATAAAGCCAAAATCTCCAAAACATTTAATTCTCCTCCAATTCATAGAATACCCAAGAATTCTCATTACATATATTCTTTTAACATGAGCACAATATTTCCATCTTCCTCAATATCTTCTTCTTGAAAGTTCATCTCCAAGAGAAATGAGAGTATATCTAGGGATCAGGATAGGTCATGATATGCACATGCAACCCTAATATGCAAACATCTTATAAAAACTGCACAATGTATGAATGTAAATAAAGCATTACAATCAGAGAATCCTATACTTATTTTGAAAAATAGACTCCTTGTCTACCCACACTATCCATATTTCAAAACCATTAAAATAAACCTTATTCATAATTTCATTTGACAGCAATACATAACTACAACCTCTCAAAAGATAACTACTAAAATAAAATATAAGATTATCATTTTAGCAAACAACATTTTTATTCCAATGAACCAATAAACAATATTAATCAAAAGAGTTAAATTTTTTTGGTATTGATAAAAAAGGGGGTTGAAGGACCTCAACCCTTTACAAAGAGCATAAAATATGTACAAGAAAAATTAAGAGAAGATCAAACAAACACAAGATAGTCCTATATTAGTAAAACAAATAAACCTAGGCTAAACCTACTAATGGAGAATATAAAATAATATCCCTCCTGCTATTCTTCTATTTGAAAAGTCTTATGCAGTGCTCAATTCTTTACATCACTGATAAAGAAACCACTAACAACAATGTAAATTAATGTACTCAAATCCTTCACTGCATGATCCCAATAAGTATTCTACTTTGATGTTCCATTTTTATATAGCTTCATTATCAATTCTTATAATCTCTTTCAATTACATTGGGGAATATGACAAAATCTTAAAATTCTTATATCTAACTACCATATTCACCATTTTATCGATAACTTTGTTTCCCTCTCTATAAATATGTTTAATTTGACTTTCTTCTAGGTTTACTAAAATAGTCCTCGCATCTATAATTATTTGGAAAATACTAGAATTATTTAGCTCCTAATTTTAAAGAGAAGTTGTAATATTTTTGGAATCCCCCTTAAGAACAATTCTCCTAAAATCCAAATTCACTGCAATTTGGAGGCCTGTAGGTATTGTCCTTGATTCAGCTTGGTTAAAGAGTTAAAACTATTAAAGTAAGCTTACATTCTTCTTTTTTTATATTTAAACGATAAATCTTATAATCTATCTCAAAATAATATAATCTTAAAGCCAAAATCTCCAAAACATTTAATTCTCCTCCAATTCATAGAATACCCAAGAATTCTCATTACATATATTCTTTTAACATGAGCACAATATTTCCATATTCTTCTTGAAAGTTCATCTCCAAGAGAAATGAGAGTATATCTAGGGATCAGGATAGATCATGATATGCACATGCAACCCTACTATGCAAACATCTTATAAAATATGCACAATGTATCAATGTAAATCAAGCATTACAATCAGAGAATCCTATACTTATTTTGAAATATATACTCCTTGTCTACCCACGTTATCCATGTTTCAAAACCATTAAAATAAACCTTATTCATAATTTCCTTTGACAACAATCCATAACTACAACCTCTCAAAAGATAACTACCAAAATAAAAGATAAGATTATCATTTTAACAAACAACATTTTTCTTCGAATGAACCAATAAACAATATTAATCAAAAGAGTTAACTTTTTTTGGTATTGATAGAAAAGGGGGTTGAAGGACCTCGACCCTTTACAAAGAGCTCAAAATATGTACAGGAAAAAACAAGAGAAGATCATACAAACACAAGATAGTCCTATATTAGTAAAACAAATAAACCTAGGCTAAACCTACTAATGGAGAATATAAAATAATATCCCTCCTGCTATTCTTCTATTTGAAAATTCTTATGCAGTGCTCAATGCTTTACATCACTGATAAAGAAACCTCTAACAACAATGTAAATTAGTGTACTCAAATCCTTCACTACATGATCCCAATAAGTATTCTACTTTGATGTTCCATTTTTATATAGCTTCTCCATTCTTATAATCTCTTTCAATTACATGGGGGCATATGACAAAATCTTAAAATTCTTATCATCTAACTACCATATTCACCATATTATCGATAACTTTGTTTCCCTACTCTAATAAATATAATTGAATTTGACTTTCCCTTCTAATGGTTTACAAACATAGTCCTAACAAAAGCATCTCTCCAATTAATTTGGAAAATACTAGAATTAATTTAGCTCCTTATTTTAAAGAGCAGTTATAAATATTTTTGACATCCCCTTAAGAACAATTCCTCTTAAAATCCAAATTCACTGCAATTTGGAGTCCCATAGGTATTGTCCTTGATTCAGCTTGGTGAAAGAGTTAAAATTATTAAAGTAAGCTTACATTCTTCATTTTTATATTTAAACTATAATTCTTCTACCACATAATATAACTCAAAATAATATAATCATAAATCCAAAATCTTCAAAACATTTAATTCTCCTCCAATTCATAGAATACCCAAGAATTATCATTACATATATTCTTTTAACATGAGCACAATGTTTCCATCTTCCTCAATATCTTCTTCTTGAAAGTTCATCTCCAAGAGAAATGAGAGTATATCTAGGGATCAGGATAGATCATGATATGCACATGCAACCCTAATATGCAAACATCTTATAAAAAATGCACAATGTATCAATGTAAATCAAGCATTACAATCAGAGAATCCTATACTTATTTTGAAAAATAGACTCCTTGTCTACCCACGTTATCCATATTTCAAAACCATTAAAATAAACCTTATTCATAATTTCCTTTGACAACAATCCATAACTACAACCTCTCAAAAGATAACTACTAAAATAAAAGATAAGATTATCATTTTAGCAAACAACATTTTTATTCCAATGAACCAATAAACAATATTAATCAAAAGAGTTAACTTTTTTTGGTATTGATAAAAAATGAGGTTGAAGGACCTCAACCCTTTACAAAGAGCATAAAATATGTATAGGAAAAATTAAGAGAAGATCAGACAAACACAAGATAGTCCTATCTTAGTAAAACAAATAAACCTAGGCTAAACCTACTAATGGAGAATATAAAATAATATCCCTCCTGATATTCTTCTATTTGAAAAGTCTTATGCAGTGCTCAATGCTTTATATCACCGATAAAGAAACCACTAACAACAATGTAAATTAGTGTACTCAAATCCTTCACTGCATGATCCCAATAAGTATTCTTCTTTGATGTTCCATTTTTATATTGCTTCATTATCAATTCTTATACTCTCTTTTAATTACATGGGGGAATATGAAAAAATCTTAAAATTCTTATATCTAACTACCATATTCACCATTTTATCGATAACTTTGTTTCCCTCTCTATAAATATGTTGAATTTGACTTTCTTCTAGGTTTACTAAAATAGTCCTCGCATCTTTAATTATTTGGAAAATACTAGAATTATTTAGCTCCTTATTTTAAAGAGAAGTTATAATATTTTTGAAATCCCCCTTAAGAAAAATTCTCCTAAAATCAAAATTCACTACAATTTGGAGGCCCATAGTTATTGTCCTCGATTCAACTTGGTGAAAGAGTTAAAATTATTAAAGTAAGCTTACATTCTTCTTTTCTATATTTAAACGATAATTCTTCTACCACATAATCTATCTCAAAATAATATAATCATAAATCCAAAATCTCCAAAACATTTAATTCTCCTCCAATTCATAGAATACCCAATAATGCTCATTACATATATTCTTTTAACATGAGCACAATATTTCCATATTTCTCAATAAATTTTTCTTGAAAGTTCATCTCCAAGAGAAATGAGGGTATATCTTGGGATTAGGATAGATCATGATATGCACATGAGACCCTACTATGCAAACATCTTATAAAAGTGCACAATGTATGAATGTAAATCAAGCATTACAATTAGATAATCCTATACTTATTTTTAAATATAGACTCCTTGTCTACCCACATTATCAATATTTCAAAACCATTAAAATAAACCTTATTCATAATTTTATTTGACAACAATACATAACTACAACCTCTCAAAAGATAACTACCAAAATAAAAGATAAGATTATCTTTTTAACAAACAAAATTTTTCTTCCAATGAACCAATAAACAATATTAATCAAAAGAGTTAACATTTTTTGGTATTGATAAAAAAGGGGGTTGAAGGTCCTCGACCCTTTACAAAGAGCATAAAATATGTACATGAAAAAACAAGAGAAGATCAAACAAACACAATATAGTCCTATCTTAGTAAAACAAATAAACCTAGGCTAAACCTACTAATGGAGAATATAAAATAATATCCCTCCTGCTATTCTTCTATTTGAAAAGTCTTATGCAGTGCTCAATGATTTACATCACTGATAAAGAAATCACTAACAACAATGTAAATTAGCATACTCAAATCCTTCACTGCATGATCCCAATAAGTATTCTACTTTGCTCTTCCATTTTTATATAGCTTCATTATCAATTCTTATAATCTCTTTCAATTACATGGGGGAATATGACAAAATCTTAAAATTCTTATATCTAACTACCATATTCACCATTTTATCGATAACTTTGTTTCCCTCTCTATAAATATGTTGAATTTGACTTTATTCTAGGTTTACTAAAATAGTCCTCGCATCTTTAATTATTTGGAAAATACTAGAATTATTTAGCTCCTTATTTTAAAGAGAAGTTATAATATTTTTGGAATCCCCCTTAAGAAAAATTCTCCTAAAATCAAAATTCACTGCAATTTGGAGGCCCATAGGTATTGTCCTCGATTCAACTTGGTGAAAGAGTTAAAATTATTAAAGTAAGCTTACATTCTTCTTTTTTATATTTAAACAATAATTCTTCTACCACATAATCTATCTCAAAATAATATAATCATAAAGCCAAAATCTCCAAAACATTTAATTCTCCTCCAATTCATAGAATACCCATGAATTCTCATTACATATATTCTTTTAACATGAGCACAATATTTCCATATTTCTCAATATATTCTTCTTGAAAGTTTCATCTCTAAGAGCAATGAGGGTATATCTTGGGATCAAGATAGATCATGATATGCACATGCGACCCTACTATGCAAACATCTTATAAAAGTGCACAATGTATGAATGTAAATCAAGCATTACAATTAGATAATCCTATAGTTATTTTGAAATATAGACTCCTTGTCTACCCACATTATCAATATTTCAAAACCATTAAAATAAATCTTATTCATAATTTTCTTTGACAACAATACATAACTACAACCTCTCAAAAGATAACTACCCAAATAAAAGATAAGATTATCTTTTTAACAAACAATATTTTTCTTCCAATGAACCAATAAACAATATTAATCAAAAGAGAACATTTTTTGGTATTGATAGAAAAGGGGGTTGAAGGTCCTCGACCCTTTACAAAGAGCATAAAATATGTACATGAAAAAACAAGAGAAGATCAAACAAACACAAGATAGTCATATCTTAGTAAAAAAATAAACCTAGGCTAAACCCACTAATGGAGAATATAAAATAATATCCCTCCTGCTATTCTTCTATTTGAAAAGTCTTATGCAGTGCTCAATACTTTACATCACTGATAAAGAAATTGCTAACAACAATGTAAATTATTGTACTCAAATCCTTCACTGCATGATCTCAATAAGTATTCTACTTTGCTCTTCCCTTTTTATATAGCTTCATTATCAATTTCTTTCAATTACATGGGGGTATATGACAAAACCTTAAAATTCTTATCCTTCTAGATATATACCTAGTTATTGCATCACTGTAACTCCTAGAATTGGATTATCTTCTTGACATAAGGGTTATAACATGGATCTACATAACAAGTCTCAAGGATCCTTTATCAAAATTCCTAAGTCTAAGCATAAAAATATCTACTCTAATAAACATAATTAAATAAAACTCTTTGCTATCACCTTTAATGAATTCCAAACATAATGCTAACATAAAACATCTCTCCAATTAAAGTGCTAAATTTAAAGATTATACTTAAATATAACACATTACTAAATAGCATCATAAATAATTTTCACATCACAATTAAGAGCATATAGAATTCCAACACCTTGATATTGAAAGAATGAACATCATCCATAAATTTTTTTATGACCATGAAATTGAATCTATCTCATTATTTGAAAAATATAGAAACTATTATTTACTTTATCTACAAGAAGGATAATTTTCAACCAAGGACCATGTTCCATGATTCATAATTTCTTATTTTATTTCTCTAATGTAATCATTCCATTTTATTTATAGTTATACATTCAAAGGATTACATAAATATTTAAACGATAAATCTTCTATCACATAATCTATCTCAAAATAATATAATCATAAAGTCAAAATCTACAAAATATTTAATTCTCCTCCAATTCATAGAATACCCAAGAATTCTCATTACATATATTCTTTTAACATGAGCACAATATTTCCATCTTCCTTAATATCTTCTTCTTGAAAGTTCATCTCCAAGAGCAATGAGAGTATATCTAGGGATCAAGATAGATCATGATATGCACGTGCAATCGTAATATGCAAACATCTTATAAAAATTGCATAATGTATCAATGTAAATCAAGCATTACAATAAGAGAATCCTATACTTATTTTGAAATATAGAATCCTTGTCTACACAAGTTATCCATATTTCAAAACCATTAAAATAAACCTTATTTATAATTTCCTTTGACAACAATCCATAACTACAACCTCTCAAAATATAACTACTAAAATAAAAGATAATATTATCATTTTAACAAACAACATTTTTCTTCCAATGAAACAATAAAAAATATTAATCAAAAGATTTAAATTTTTTTGGTATTGATAAAAAAGGGGATTGAAGGGCCTCGATCCTTTAAAAAGAGAATTAAATATATACAGGAAAAAACAAGAGAAGATCAGACAAACACAAGATAGTCCTATCTTAGTAAAACAAATAAACCTAGGCTAAACCTACTAATGAAGAATATAAAATAATATCCCTCCTTCTATTCTTCTATTTGAAAAGTCTTATGCAGTGCTCAATACTTTACATCACTGATAAAGAAATTGCTAACAACAATGTAAATTATTGTACTCAAATCCTTCACTGCATGATCTCAATAAGTATTCTACTTTGCTCTTCCCTTTTTATATAGCTTCATTATCAATTTCTTTCAATTACATGGGGGTATATGACAAAACCTTAAAATTCTTATCCTTCTAGATATATACCTAGTTATTGCATCACTGTAACTCCTAGAATTGGATTATCTTCTTGACATAAGGGTTATAACATGGATCTACATAACAAGTCTCAAGGATCCTTTATCAAAATTCCTAAGTCTAAGCATAAAAATATCTACTCTAATAAACATAATTAAATAAAACTCTTTGCTATCACCTTTAATGAATTCCAAACATAATGCTAACATAAAACATCTCTCCAATTAAAGTGCTAAATTTAAAGATTATACTTAAATATAACACATTACTAAATAGCATCATAAATAATTTTTACATCACAATTAAGAGCATATAGAATTCCAACACCTTGATATTGAAAGAATGAACATCATCCATAAATTTTTTTATGACCATGAAATTGAATCTATCTCATTATTTGAAAAATATAGAAACTATTATTTACTTTATCTACAAGAAGGATAATTTTCAACCAAGGACCATGTTCCATGATTCATAATTTCTTATTTTATTTCTCTAATGTAATCATTCCATTTTATTTATAGTTATACATTCAAAGGATTACATAAATATTTAAACGATAAATCTTCTACCACATAATCTATCTCAAAATAATATAATCATAAAGTCAAAATCTACAAAATATTTAATTCTCCTCCAATTCATAGAATACCCAAGAATTCTCATTACATATATTCTTTTAACATGAGAACAATATTTCCATCTTCCTTAATATCTTCTTCTTGAAAGTTCATCTCCAAGAGCAATGAGAGTATATCTAGGGATCAAAATAGATCATGATATGCACGTGCAATCGTAATATGCAAACATCTTATAAAAATTGCATAATGTATCAATGTAAATCAAGCATTACAATAAGAGAATCCTATACTTATTTTGAAATATAGAATCCTTGTCTACACAAGTTATCCATATTTCAAAACCATTAAAATAAACCTTATTTATAATTTCCTTTGACAACAATCCATAACTACAACCTCTCAAAATATAACTACTAAAATAAAAGATAATATTATCATTTTAACAAACAACATTTTTCTTCCAATGAAACAATAAAAAATATTAATCAAAAGATTTAAATTTTTTTGGTATTGATAAAAAAGGGGATTGAAGGGCCTCGATCCTTTAAAAAGAGAATTAAATATATACAGGAAAAAATAAGAGAAGATCAGACAAACACAAGATAGTCCTATCTTAGTAAAACAAATAAACCTAGGCTAAACCTACTAATGAAGAATATAAAATAATATCCCTCCTGCTATTCTTCTATTTGAAAAGTCTTATGCAGTGCTCAATACTTTACATCACTGATAAAGAAATTGCTAACAACAATGTAAATTATTGTACTCAAATCCTTCACTGCATGATCTCAATAAGTATTCTACTTTGCTCTTCCCTTTTTATATAGCTTCATTATCAATTTCTTTCAATTACATGGGGGCATATGACAAAACCTTAAAATTCTTATCCTTCTAGATATATACCTAGTTATTGCATCACTGTAACTCCTAGAATTGGATTATCTTCTTGACATAAGGATTATAACATGGATCTATATAACAAGTCTCAAGGATCCTTTATCAAAATTCCTAAGTCTAAGCATAAAAATATCTACTCTAATAAACATAATTAAATAAAACTCTTTGCTATCACCTTTAATGAATTCCAAACATAATGCTAACATAAAACATCTCTCCAATTAAAGTGCTAAATTTAAAGATTATACTTAAATATAACACATTACTAAATAGCATCATAAATAATTTTTACATCACAATTAAGAGCATATAGAATTCCAACACCTTGATATTGAAAGAATGAACATCATCCATAAATTTTTTTATGACCATGAAATTGAATCTATCTCATTATTTGAAAAATATAGAAACTATTATTTACTTTATCTACAAGAAGGATAATTTTCAACCAAGGACCATGTTCCATGATTCATAATTTCTTATTTTATTTCTCTAATGTAATCATTCCATTTTATTTATAGTTATACATTCAAAGGATTACATAAATATTTAAACGATAAATCTTCTACCACATAATCTATCTCAAAATAATATAATCATAAAGTCAAAATCTACAAAATATTTAATTCTCCTCCAATTCATAGAATACCCAAGAATTCTCATTACATATATTCTTTTAACATGAGCACAATATTTCCATCTTCCTTAATATATTCTTCTTGAAAGTTCATCTCCAAGAGCAATGAGAGTATATCTAGGGATCAAGATAGATCATGATATGCACGTGCAATCGTAATATGCAAACATCTTATAAAAATTGCATAATGTATCAATGTAAATCAAGCATTACAATAAGAGAATCCTATAATTATTTTGAAATATAGAATCCTTGTCTACACAAGTTATCCATATTTCAAAACCATTAAAATAAACCTTATTTATAATTTCCTTTGACAACAATCCATAACTACAACCTCTCAAAATATAACTACTAAAATAAAAGATAATATTATCATTTTAACAAACAACATTTTTCTTCCAATGAAACAATAAAAAATATTAATCAAAATATTTAAATTTTTTTGGTATTGATAAAAAAGGGGATTGAAGGGCCTCGATCCTTTAAAAATAGAATTAAATATATACAGGAAAAAAAAAGAGAAGATCAGACAAACACAAGATAGTCCTATCTTAGTAAAACAAATAAACCTAGGCTAAACCTACTAATGAAGAATATAAAATAATATCCCTCCTACTATTCTTCTATTTGAAAATTCTTATGCAGTGCTCAATGATTTACATCATTGATAAAGAAATCGCTAACAACAATGTAAATTAGCATACTCAAATCCTTCACTACATGATCCCAATAAGTATTCTACTTTGCTCTTCCATTTTTATATAGCTTCATTATCAATTCTATAATCTCTTTCAATTATATGGGGGCATATGAAAAAACCTAAAAATTCTTATATCTAACTACCATATTCACCATTTTATCGATAACTTTGTTTCTCTCTCTATAAATATGTTGAATTTGACTTTCTTCTAGGTTTACTAAAATAGTACTCACATCTGTAATTATTTGGAAAATATTAGAATTATTTAGCTTGTATTTTTGAAGAGAATTTATAATATTTTTGGAATCCCCCTTAAGAACAATTCTCCTAAAACCCAAATTCATCGCAATTTGGAGGCTTGTAGGTATTGTCCTTGATTCAGCTTGGTGAAAGAGTTAAAATTATTAAAGTAATCTTACATTATTATTTTTTATATTTAAACGATAAATCTTCTACCACATAATCTATCTCAAAATAATATAATCATAAGGCCAAAATCTCCAAAAAATTTAATTCTCCAATTCATAGAATACCCAATAATTCTCATTACATATATTCTTTTAACATGAGCACAATATTTCCATATTCCTCAATATCTTCTTCTTGAAAGTTTATCTCCCAGAGCAATGAGAGTATATCTAGGGATCATGATAGATCATGATATGCACATGCAACCCTACTATGCAAACGTCTTATAAAAAATGCACAATGTATCAATGTAAATCAAGCATTATAATTAGAGAATCCTATAATTATTTTGAAATATAGACTCCTTGTCTAACCACGTTATCCATATTTCAAAACCATTAAAATAAACCTTATTCATAATTTCCTTTGACAACAATCAATAACTACAACCTCTCAAAAGATAACTACTAAAATAAAAGATAATATTATCATTTTAACAAACAACATTTTTCTTCCAATGAACCAATAAACAATATTAATCAAAAGAGTTAACTCTTTTTGGTATTGATAAAAAAGGGGGTTGAAGGGCCTCGACCCTTTATAAAGAGTATAAAATATGTACAGGAAAAAACGGGAGAAGATCAGACAAACACAAGATAGTCCTATATTAGTAAAATAAATAAACCTAGGCTAAACCTACTAATGGAGAATATAAAATAATATCCCTCCTGCTATTCTTCTATTTGAAAAGTCTTATGCAGTGCTCAATGCTTTACATCACTGATAAAGAAACCGCTAACAACAATGTAAATTAGTGTACTCAAATCCTTCATCGCATGATCCCAATAAGTATTCTACTTTGCTATTCCCTTTTTATATAGCTTCATTATCAATTATTATAATCTCTTTCAATTACATGGGGGCATTTGACAAAACCTTAAAATTCTTATATCTAACTACCATATTCACCATTTTATCGATAACTTTGTTTCTCTCTCTATAAATATGTTGAATTTGACTTTCTTCTAGGTTTACTAAAATAGTCCTCACATATGTAATTATTTGGAAAATACTAGAATTATTTAGCTCCTATTTTTTAAGAGAAGTTATAATATTTTTGGAATCCCCATTAAGAACAATTCTCCTAAAACCCAAATTCACTGCAATTTGGAGGCCTATAGGTATTGTACTTGATTCAGCTTGGTTAAAGAGTTAAAACTATTAAAGTAAGCTTACATTCTTATTTTTTTATATTTAAGCGATAAATCTTATACCACATAATCTATCTCAAAATAATATAATCATAAAGCCAAAATCTCCAAAACATTTAATTCTCCTCCAATTCATAGAATACCCAAAAATTCTCATTACGTATATTCTTTTAACATGACCACAATATTTTTATCTTCCTCAATATATTCTTATTGAAAGTTCATCTCCAATAGTAATGAGAGTATATCTATGGATCAGGATATATCATGATATGCACATGCAATCCTACTATGCAAACATCTTATAAAAAAGCACAATGTATCAATGTAAATCAAGCATTACAATTAGAGAATCCTATACTTATTTTGAAATATAGACTCCTTGTCTACCCACATTATCCATTTTTCAAAACAATTAAAATAAACCTTAATCATAATTTCCTTTGACGATAATACATAACTACAACCTCTCAAAAGATAACTACTAAAATAAAAGATAAGATTATCATTTTAAAAAACAACATTTTTCTTCCAATGAACCAATAAACAATATTAATCAAATATTATAAGATTCTAAGTCGTTGACGTACAACGACAGAGATTATAAATTTGAAACTTCTTGCAGTTGATGATATACTTTCTCATCGATTGTTTCCTTCCCAGGCATATCAAAATGTTCAGGATATGCTGGAATAGGCACTGATGGGCATACAGGTTCATTATGGATCTTGTTCAAGGTAGGATTTTGATAAGCCATCCCTTGCTTATTGATAGCTCTGACCTTTTCTGCCAAGGCCTTATAGGCCTATGAAGATAGGAACTCCTCTTCTCTAGATTGCATTTGAGGTACCTTTGGAGGCATGTTCTTCTTCAGTCGAGGTGGTGGACTAGGCTCATCATCCACTTTGACTTGGGATATTTTAGGATATTCTTGATCTAATTCCTCTCCCACTTCTTCTTCATAATGTCTATACCCATGATATTCAGATGCAAGGCATTTATCTCTATGTTGGGTTGTATGGTGAGTATGGGTGTCTATATGGTCAGGGTGGAACTCGGGCCATGAAGTAGATCACCTATCAATGCTCTCCTTGTACTCACTATGGGGAGGTAAAACAACACTGGCCAATCGTTCCACCCTCTCAACACACTCATTTTTATCAAGGATGCATTTCTCATGCATGTGTTGTTAATATAAGCGTTGTCTTATGAACCTTTACCTCTGAGTATTCTCATTTTTGAGGTGTTCCTGCTCTATATAAACATCCTCCAATTGGTCTTGGATAATTTGATGTCTCTGCTCTAACACCAGTTTGTGAGGTCTATCTATATGATCAGCTGTATGAGGCCTCTGGTGTGTGCACTCTGTTTGAGTAGCTTTGTGAGTGTGTCCTCCAATGGACTGATATTCTATGCTCTTGCCCTTGTCTATGAAGACTATATTTTCATTCAGCGGTTGCCTATATTATATGCCTGCATGGGATGCAAGGGTATGCATATCATGATAATGCTTGGAGCATTCCCAAGGTTCTCTAACGGTCCTAATTGTACTACCACTATGCATGCTCACCGAACAAGAAGGTGCAAGAGTAGGTTTATAACCTAGCTATCCTAAGACTTTTTCTAGACCTTCTAACTATCTGCTATGCCATGGCTCATGATAGGGCATACCATTTGCTTCCACTTTAGACATATATATGGTGATATTACAAGGTTCACCTTTGTGGGGAGTTTGCATGGGTCTACGCTCATAAGCATCTCTCTTTATTTACCCCTAAATGGACGGATCTTAGACTTATCTATACTCAGATGGTGGGGGCCTTGAGCCTCCCTTAGCTATAGGTCAAAGGGGTATCAATTTGGATGCCTCTATGACATACTCTTCAAAAGATCCCATGGAACCACACAAAATGTGGTCACGATAAATTCTAACCTATCTGGGATCCCCATACTGGGAAGCCCCATGCTCTGATCTATGTCTCAAGGAGTGTCTAGTGTTTCCTCTAATTGAGGTATTCTCAACAGGATCCCTACATGTAGAAATATATCCTCTAATACTCGTTGAACAACGTTTGAGAGGATTTTGTCGTTGAGAGATTTGTGCGTCTTGATGTGTATTGGGTGAAGCTTCGGCCTTGACCTCGGGTTTATGCCTAAATAGGCCTCTCTGTGTACGCACCATGATATTATATTATCTCTTATGTAAGTTTTAAGGCAAACAAAATAATCAATAATGATTATCTCTTTTAAATTTTTGTTTGTGATCCCTAAACTATTTTGATGTGTTTTGAGATTTGTTGTATCAAAAAGTAACTCTCATCATGTTTTCAACATGTTGATGATATACTCAATTGTTAAAGGGATTTCACCTATATACTCACAGCTCGACAACCTAGCAATGAACTCCAGGCTACGTAATACTACATATAATGTATGGTAATGAAGTCCACACACAGTCAGGGAGCACAGGTCCTCCTGGTCCTCACCCTGTTCACCCATAGTCAGCTATATACCTCTTCAAGGAGAGATACGTGTAATTTTTTTATGGGTTATATCGACATCTTGGATCCGATATTAGTCTAGTAACAAAATATCGAGGGAGTTGGACCAACGGATGGAAATCACTGCCACCATCATTGAACCCTACTAGTGGTTGGATGTGACTTCCAACTCACTAGAATTTAAAGTGTGTCATGGTGTGTGGGGTTATTTTACTTTGCATGAAATAAAAATACATAAAGTAGCACTCAAATGATTTTGCTACATGCATTTCAAAAGAACGTTTCACTTTAAAAGAATGCACAACTATGCTATATGATTTTTTAGAGAATGTAATTATCTATGAAGGAATGACCACTGATTGGGCCTTAAGCATGCAAACTATAAAACATGAAATGTCCTAGACCGCTAGAGACTAGGGTGGACTACAATTAGAGATCTGCTATTCCTAGCAATGACTAGTAGAAAACTAAGAAAGCACCTACAAATTTTCCATTATACATTTTTCTATGTTTTCTACTTAACCTAACATTTCTGCATTCTTCTAGAAAAATACACAGATAGAAAATTATAGAGATAAAAAAATTCTCCTCCCTCAGATCCAAGTTTGATGGAGATCTGGTTGCTTGTTGTCTGTTATATTTTTTGCTGATCATGTTTATGAGGTGCGACTACAACTGTTGTCTGTGGCTTTGTGGCACGAAGACAACTATTAACTATGGCTGTCAACCATGGCTAAGCCCTGACATAAAAAAAAAAACAAGTTAGCTTTTAAAACACATAAATTACAAAGTTCCACTATGATCACCTACTATAGCAATCTAGGATGCATACACCTAAACTAATAATAACTAAAAATTAACATAATGCATGAAATATGGATGAATTTGCAAATAACCATAAATAAGAGTTTCTTTTTATTAAATTTCCAATAAAACTTGATTACAAATCCATCCCTCTTAGGGATACCAAATGTGATACAATTATTACAATCAAGAATAGTCCCCACGCAAGGGTAGGTGTAATCCACAAGCTTCCTATGTTGACATGAACTACTCTAAGGGAAATGTAGCCTTCTTCTCCATGATTAGAAGCATTTGTTACTTTGAATATCAAGACCCTGTTAACCCTTCATTTAAGAAACAACAAGAAGCAATTAGAAGCAAAGGAAACCTATCTTGATGAGGCTTTTAAAGGAAATGATACAAAATATTGTCATGAAATCTTGAAATCAAGAAAGTACATAAAGCATAGAATCTACTCTAAGCATGATAATTGACCATAAATAATGTAAATGAAGCATAGATAAATCTATCTAATATCCTAATTAAACCATTGAAAGCATGAAAACATGAAAAGTAGCAACTATTACCCTAATTTTTTAAATGATAAAATGCAAGGAAAGATAGCTTTAAACTATGATTCTACCGCACAATTGTCCCTAATAAAGTAAATCTAGATCAAATGTATCTAATATAAAGCAAGTAAAATGTAAACTACTGCTAAAACCAAGGGAAAAGGAAACTAAACCTTTACTATGGGTCTGTGAAGTGGTTGAAACTATTAGCCATGATTGATAGCCGTGGCTTAGCTGGAAATGAAATTACCTTCAAATGCTAGTCTTAAATCTCCAATTCTCCTTAATGAATTGATGATTAAGGGTCACCACGATGTCCTTTGACAGATTTGGTGGTTGAATTGCTCATATTGGTGATGGATTGGTATCAATTGATCTTATTTATTTCTACTAGCCCTCCATAGCCTTATTGGTTCCAAATGCCATTTGATCTCCAATTGGGCAGCAAGTGAGTATGCAATTCGACAGGGTTTCATTTATCTTCAAATTGAGATTCATTTATATCTTTACTAATTTAAAGGGGGTTCTTATAGTATTTGAGGAGGTCATATCCTAGCTTCATGGAGAAGGCAAGATCAAGAAGAGACATCTAGGGCAGTTGAATAGAAACTTTTGGAGTTTTTCACCCTTTAACTACTCAAATCTGTAACCAATTGGTCATTGTAATTGATTTTGGGTCGATCAAGGTCCAACTAATTTTTGAGGCTAGCCACGACTCTAAGGCGTGGTCAACTCTGTTAATCATAGGTATCAGTCATGACCAACACTGATTAGGCCAAGCTATCTAAATGAGTGGTTAAAACCATTGCTATACCTTGGAATCTATCCAAGATATTCCATATGGTCTTCTAGCATGTACCATATGAGTAGTCACCTTGACATGACGTGTTTTAGGTGTCTACACTATGATTTCAAGGAATTATCCTAGAGTGTTGCATATTGCCTTGAATATATCTATTTCCTAGAATTCAATGGGTAACCCATGCATCCTAACCCAAAATGGTACTAAGAATATATTTATATTTTCAAGTGCAAAGCCTTCAAACCAATAGGTAAGGAAGAGTCTTACTCTTCCTATAAACCAAGGACCCCCTTTCAAGATTTAATCTCTTACTCCATAGAATGAAAAATTGCTAGGAATAAACCATTGGGAAGAAAGGATAGACTCACTTTTATATACTTTCATTTCCTATCAATCCATTTTCTTGGAGTCAAAGCTCTTGGCTAAGACCCATTACATTTACTAATGAATGCCTTATCTTTTATTTTTATTGTGTGAGGTCCTCCTTAGCCTCTACTACTAAGGATGATTCTAAGGATTTAGTTATAAATCAGTCCATGGGAAGGAAACTATAAATAAATATCTACTAAATTTTACTAGTATATCCTATAGTGATTATATTATTTGAAATAAAGCTACAATAATTTACATGTAAAACTAAAAATAAAAATAAAAATTAGCTAAAATAATCTACAACAAGATAGATTGTCCTACCTCACTAGTACCGTAGCCCTTCATTACTCCTCCCATCATTTGAACCATGGCTAGCAGATATCTAAAATTTTGATTTCCCATGACTTAAAAAATTTTCATTGCCCTAGTTCTAGATGGATAAATTCATAGGGTTGCATATATCTCAATACTATTCAAATTTTTTATATGACCACTCATTTTAAAGCTCCTTAAATTCTGCACAAATTGGTCTAAGAATCATCTAAATCAAACAAAACTTTGTAGAGATATGGCTCCTGGAAGATGAGATATTTTTCTAGAAAAATTTACCTTAATATTGCCTTTGTTCTAGATGGTTGCCTTCACATGGGTGTATCTACCTCAATACTACTTAGATTCTTTTGTATGACCATTCATTTGAAATCTCTTCAAATTCCATACAAAATGACATAAGAATTATCTAAATTAGACAACTCTATACAAAGTTATGGCTCTTGAAAGATGAGATATTTTTCCAAAAAAAAACCCTAATTATTAATTTATTATGGATGCAAGGAAACCCTTAATTTATTGTTATAGGATTTTAAATTTATGAAATATTATTAATTACTTCGATGATACTTTTACTAGAGGTTATTCATATAACTATTTTAATCTCATATATTTTTAATAACAATTATAACTTTTAATTATATATTGTTATTATTATCAATAGAAGATAACTATATACTTTCTATAAAAGAAGCTTTTACTAGAGTAACATATACCCATTATGTATATATTCCTATGCAAGATTAAAACTAAGTATTCACTTTGAGAGTTCTTAATTTTAACCACTTGGGATCATGTCCTTTGATATGACTTTAAAAAGGATGTTTTATGAAAAATTCATTTTATTACTGTAATTGTATAATGTCGTCTCCAATGAAAATGACCATTTAATTTTTTTTATATTTAAGAATAATAATAAAGTATAGAAAACCACAATTCATAATTTTAGAGAAGAGAGATGCTAACAAATTAATCAAATGAATTACACCCAATATTTGCTTCTATATCAATTTTAATATAAGATAAAAGGAATACATCAACACATCAACTAAGGATTTATATTCTAGCATTTAATTTTATATTGATAGTATATTAAGTAGATATATTTCCTTATAATCTCATGATATCTTATAATTATTAGCATTTTCTTGATGCAATGAAACCCATTACTTTTTATGGAGGTAATTTTTTATGGGATTTTTATTTTATCAAATATTATTTACTACTTTGATAGTATTTTGAATAGAGATCATTCATAGTAACCATTTTAATCTCATGTATTCTAAAAAACTATAATTCTAAAAGGATGAATAAAGCACACAAATTAAAATATGGTTATTTGGAAGGAAAGGAAGTTAGGGATTTTGCTCTAGCATGTGTTTCCATATAAACAAATTAAATACATATAAACTCTTCTAATAACATTACATATTATAATGATTCTAATTATTTACATGCAATTCAAGTGGACCTAATTTATATTTTATTATTATATTGGTGCCATAGTATTTCATCCAATCACATAGTAATAATGAATCCATATTTGGAGCCCATGTAATGGCTAGGACCACATGGTGAGCCCATATTTTAATAATTTGAATTTATATAGTTTTATATCTTATTTTATTTTATTTTTATTTTTATATAGGGGAATCGACAACATCTCCATCATTTTATTCCTATGAACATGGTTTTAATATGGAAAACTAAAAAAATTTACTCTAAGTGAAGGGAACCCCGAAGGAGCTCAGGATTGGGACTATTGATCTCAAATTGACAAAAACGATTTAGTCTACTAATGGATCTATATTTAGATCCCATGTATGACTAGGACAACATGGTGAGCCCATACTTTAATCATTTGAATTCATGTAGTTTTATATATTATTATTATTTTTTGATTAGGGTGGAAGAAGGGGTTTTGAAAGGAGCCCTAAAACTTTTATAAGAAAGCACCTATAGATCTACTAACAATCTCAAAATTGAGACATCACAAAAAATATAGCCCATAAAACTAAAATGTTCCAAAGTGCAATAGTCCACAAAGTGAAAATATCTCCTAGGACCAAACCAAATAGGAACCCAAAAGAGCAAAACATCCATAAATAACTAGATTAAAATCCCATAACACCACAGGGGATAGATAGATATTTGTCCTCAAACTCAACATGGCTTGCATTATTATCTTTTTCCTCATACCTTGAGTGCCTTTTTACTTCCCCCATATAAGGCTTTACCATTTGGATTCCATTGGCAATACCTATAACTGTCTCTTTTTCTCTATTTTTTTGATTGGAGGATCTCCCCCGAGATTCAACAATACCCACATCAATTCCTAACTTCTTTTGATGTCTAGTTTTTGGATTTTATTCATTCATTTTTATTTGATCTACCCACTTTTTCAAAACTATTTGGTTCTTCTCATATTCACCTTCATCATTTCCTAATTGAATATTTCCATCATCTATCTTTTCCAAGAGGTCATTACCTTCGTCTCTAGAAGTAATCTCTTGAAGTAAATCAAAGGAATTTGTATTGGATATTTTGAGTCCCTAAGTCAAAGTTTTCATTGATGTCATCGTATGAAGTCATCATTAATGTCAAGGACTTCATGAAGCAACAAAGTTGTCAAGGTTGTCATTTGATATCCAGGAAGAAGCTTCAAATAACACCAAAAGTCAAGAGAATCAGTGCAGAAGTTAAAGGCAAAAGGGCTCCATAATATTTTAATTTTATATGGAAGCTTAGTTTAAAATGTGTTTCATAAAAACCTAAGGAGGCTTATTGGAAAGTTAAAAAGGAGATATAATATTTATTTTATAAATTATTTAAATTCAATGTGAATTTAAATTTTATAAATAAATGTTACTTATACCAAGTTATGCAATGAGAAGGACTTAATAAGCCCAAAGTTTTCTAAGAAAATTAATTTATAATATTTAAATTCAAAATAATTTAAATAAATTATAAATTAATAGTCTAAAGAGCCCACATTCTATAGTTGGAAGAAATTCAAAGCGTCGACGTCACGTGGTTTAAATAAAATTCGAAGCGCCGACGTATTCAAACAAAGGTGGAAATTATTATATAAACCATGCCCAAGGGGCATTAATTTTTATCCTTGCTCAAACGAAAAATTGCATGTGAATTGGAGCTCGTGAAAAAGACTACAAAATTTGTGTTTGTGTATGCCAGCGAATAGAGATAAAAGGAAAGGCACTGATCAGTTGGAAGCCATTCGGGCAGCGTGGCCTAGTGGCAAGAGGGTAGTGGCTAGACTGCTTGGACACTAGGAGACCAGTGTTCAAAACATGATGGTTGTTCTTGGCAGTTGTGTTGGGTTGAAGGCACCAAAGGCGAGGTGCATGTTTTGCAAAACGCAAGGCGGGGATACTTTTGAAGTACGTGGTGCTTCCACACTCCAAACGAGTGCATAGCTTGCACGACGGTTGGAGCCGTAGCTAAGGCATTTTTCGTGGGCTGCGTTGAGGGTTCGAATTCCTCCAAAGATAAGGTAATTAAATTTTGATTATTTTTAATATTGCCTAGTTGGGAGTTAAAAGGGGTTTCTAGTTGGAAATAGTTGAAAGGGTTGCTAGTTGAAAATTGATGTTTGTTGGAAATTATTTTTTGGAGTTATAAGGAGTTTGATTTTATTTTTAAATAGTATTAATTATTATATTTGCATATTGGAGGAGTAATAATTTAAGAGTATTGATTTTATTTTTAAAGGGACTTTTGCCAAAGAGATTATTATGAAGGTGTTGGATATTATTTTAAATTTGGAGTGATAAGGTGTATTTTTTTTATATCATTTTGTATTGTGATTCATTGAGAAAATTATTATCTTCTAACCTTTATTGAGATTGGCAAAGAAGTGATTGTGAGTGTGGCAGATTTGCATGGTCTACTCCTTTTCAAGCAAAAGGTATGGGAAAATTCTTCCTTGGTTGAGTTGATTGGTTAATTTTTGGAAAATAAGTTTGGAGTGAAAAGGACTTGATTAGGGTTTCCTTTTGAGTGTGTTTGAGTAATTGCTTCAAGGTTTTCTAGAATAAAGAAGTGTGGTTAAAACCTTGTTTGATAAGCATAGTTGTTAAAGCCATTGGTAGTGTGAAGAACTTGAGTTATGTTCTTACAAATATCATTAGTATCATTGTTATGTGAGATTTGTTGTTGAGCATTGTTGGAAATATTTTGAGTTAGTGGTTATATGCTTGGACTAGGGTTTGTGAGAAAGGGGTGTTTCATTAAGTGATTGGTTGAGTAGAGTTGGTTGAGCCTAGTCAAGTGGTTGTATGAAGTGATTTTTCAAATTCCATAAAGCAAATTATCCTATATTTTGACTTGAGTTGATTGAGAATTGAGTGTAGAACATATTGAGTCTCTAACAATTCTCTTTATGTTTCTATGAGATTGGAAAAGTTCTGAGTGAACTTGTTGAAGAGAGTTGAGCAAGTTCTAAGTGGACTTGTTGAGAAGATTGAGCAAGTTCTGAGTGGACTTGTTGAGCATATTTGAGCAAGTTTTGAGTGGACTTATTGATCATATTTGAAAAAAATTTGAGTGGACTTGTTGAGCAGATTGAGCAAGTTGTAAGAGGACTTGTTGAGAATATTTGAGCAAGTTTCGAGTGGACTTGTTGAGCATATTTGAGAAAGTTCTGAGTGGACTTGTTGAGTATATTGAGCAAGTTCTAAGTGGACTTGTTGAGCATATTTGAGCAAGTTCTGAGTGGACTTGTTGAGAATAATTGAGCAAGTTCTTAGTATACTTGTGGAGCAGAGTTTGGTGCATATTTAAGGATAATTTTGTTCTAGACCAGAGATAGAGATTAAGTAAATTTATGCTAGACCAAAGGACTATGTTTAGTGTAGATTTGAGATAGATCTCCAGTGGATAGAGATCCATCAGCCAGGGTAGTAAGGACAGGTCTTCTGAGTGGGGACAAGAGTCTTCAATGGAGAGAGATCCACAAGATAGTGCAGTGGAGGTAGTAGTATTCTAGAGGATCACCAACTAGAGTAGAGGAGAAGGAGTTCTCATGTGTATAGAGATCCATAAACTTGATTTAGGGGATTTGTATCTCCTTTGGATAGAGGTCCATAAATATTGTAATAGGGTAGTATTCCCAAGAGATTGATTGAGAAAAATTTTAGTGAAATATTTTCTTCATGGAGTAGCCCACATTGGGTGAACCACATAAATTGTGGTGTCTCTATTGTGTATGGTGTTTTTTGCATTGATTTCATTACTTCTATTGATATTTCTATCCATACATTTCATAATATTTATTTGGAAAGAAAAGTAAAAATTGGTCTTATACTGTTCACCTCCCCTCTCAGTATAAGCTTGTGTTCTTCAATTTGGAGAAAGAACAATATTCATCTAGCTTCCAAGATATTTTAATTCTTGGAATATTTTTCTTCACTTTGATTTTATTGCTAAAATCTATGACCTTGGGAAGGAGGCTTCTGGTTTGGACATGTTTGAGTCAAGTGCCCTAATTTATTACAAACCCCACATTTAATAGGGAGATTCTCATATTCTAAAGGTTGATTCCAAACACCCAATCTGGAGACCAACTAAATTATATATCATAAATTTTCCTCTAGATCCACATTAACACATATCTTAGCATAGATAACATGAAATTTGAACTCAGTGGCTAGATCCATAGCAATTAGATAGTCCATTTTCCTAGGAATACCAGCAAAAGCCTCCTCATTGTAGTAGTGAAAGGGGAAATCTGGTAATCTCACCAAAAATGGGACCTAGAAAAATGGATCTCCAAATTGAAATCATGTACTCATATCCTTAGGAAAAGGCCATGCCTTCCATATAACCAAGGCTATCCCATAAAATTCTCTTTGAATCAACAAAACAATTCAACTTCACCATAAAAACCCCTAGAGAGGGCAACAATTTCCATATGACCATTCAACCTCCACTTAGCATAAGCTCATTTTCTAAATACATCAAGTTTAGGTTTAAACCCCATAAATATACCTACCAAGTTATAAGAACCATATTCAATGGCCATATTAACCAAGTCATCTAAAATAAAAAGTTGGGCCTTTTTTAGAAGTAGATCAAACTTGATCTTTGGGGACTAAGGCTTTCCCAACACCACTTGAGATCAAAACTATTTTCTCTTATTTTTTTGACCCAAAACATCAACATCCTTAAGAGGTTCTACACTATCATAATTTACCTCACCATTCTCGATGTCATCGAGATCCCAACTACCATCGGTTCCTATATCACTACCAAAACTATTATCACTGGCTTGTTTTTCAAAAGAATCAACTTTAGTCTAAGTTTTAGTGACCACATAGTACAATATATCCTTATGCATCTCAAACTATAGATTGCTCAAGTACTCGATAAATAACTATAGTAATTGCCTCGACACCATCGACATGTCATCCAACACTATATGATCAATGAAATCCTTAACATTTTGAACATGATTGTTGGATAAAATGGATATACGTATGAGTTTGTATTGCTAAATTTTCTACCTTTGATAAATAATGGTTTCCACAAACTTTAGAATACTCATGATTTTACCTACCATTTCCTCAGTTTTCCATTTTCATCCTTCATGAAAATACTAGGTCTTCCCCTATGAAGAAAACCCTAAAGTAATGTTTTTGCTCGCTAAGATCTGCATTCTAGAACTAATGTTAGAAATATATTATTTTATATCTTGTCAGTATTATAAATTACAAACTTATAACATCAATATTATATATTGAAACTTATAATATCAAAATGGTGTATGATGTATGACATATAAAAGGTTTCAAGTGGAATAAAAATTATATAAAAATATTTGCTTAAATAATAATTTCTTTTTTTAATAAGCTTTGTGTGGCTTTTATTGGGGGCCACTCCCATTACAAAAAAAAACATTACATTGCTCTCATTACATTACATTTCTAACAAGTTAATTCAAGCATATCCAACTTTACCATTTTATCAAAGATATTTTTCATTTGCCTTTCTATCAAAGATATTATCCATCTTCCTCAAACTACTAAATTTCCATAATCAACTTCTTTTCTATCAGATGTCTTCGTAAATTTAAATTTTGTTAATATTAAATTCAACATTACGAATGGCTAAAATATTTGTTTCCTAGCTTCTATATTTATAAATATCTTGTCGATAACAACCTTACAATTTCTTAATAACTTTTTTTAGGGTTCTTATTCATTCCCCTAATATTCCAAGATATATATATATATATATTTTTTTTTTTTTAATTCATGGGTTTAGTACCACTTCTTGTTAGCATTTGTGATATTTATTTTCCCATATCAATATCCTAGTGGGTTTCTTTTTCTCTTTATTTTTGCTTCTTGGATATTCTTCTCTTTCTTTCATTTCCAATAATACTTTCATCTTCATCATCTTCAATATTCTCACACTAATCATAGTAAGGCTTATAATCTATAGATTTATATTTTTCTAAAGGATCTAAAGTGCAAGGAATAACCTCAAAAGTATAATATTCTTTATGTTGTCGTAGAAACCTTAAAATGCAAGGATACCATTATGCAGCAATTACCTTCTTATTCTTCCCTAAAATCCTAAATTGTTATGGGTTTCCTCCATCCTCATTTCTTTATTATGCTACTCTTGTAACCTTTAAGTGCAAGGGATAAAATATTCACCTCTTTCACTTTTATTACTTGAGAAAAATAAAGATGATTTACTTGGAATGAAGATGACCCATTTTGTCATATTTATTTTAGAATTTCTATTCACATCTTCTTTTGCACATTTAACTACTTTTGATCTTGCCAAATGATATTGTAGATTAACTTTAGTTACCTTTTTTTTAGAGTGGAATATCCTTGATATGATCTAGCTTCTATTACAATAAATTTTTCTTAATTTATCTTAAATTTTTTCTCATGGCTAGAATTTTTTGTCTCTTTCTTCATAGTTTTTACTCTGCAAACTCTTGACATGTGTCCAATATCATAATAATTGTGGCCATAAAATGTGATATTTCCACAATCTACTTGTTGACCCCATTATTTTGATTCAACTATAATCTCAATGGATTGTGAAAAATATTTTGAATTATTTATAGCAACACATTTTTTTTGGTAGGTAAATTTTTTATTTATTTATTGATCGGGTTGAAGGGGGTCGTCCCTGTTACATATGGCATAAATGCTACTGATGATACAAAATAATCCAATTATGAACATAAATTATGAGGGTCCAACCCTTCTAAATAAGAAAAAGCAAAAATGTACATCCAACACAAAACTAAACATACTCTAGTGCACAACCCAACATATCAACAACCAGAGACTGACTTCCCAGGGCTACTGGGATGCCTCCTTCCCATTATGATTATCCATACCATTCTTGATAGGGCCAAGGAGGGCCTTGAGTACATAAGGAAGCTCCTAAATTTCATTGATAGTGTTGGATAGGCTGGATTCAACCTCCCTAATGATGTTGGCTATAGATTTTAGGAGGTCCACTATTCTGTTGTTGCGGGTAATGGTGGCTACTCGCAACACATCTTCGGAATTTTTAGATTCCTCCTCATCCTCATCAATTATGATCTCAAGGGTATGATCCTAATTCCTCACTTTCTTGGACTTAATATGATGGGATTTCTTGTTATTATAGGAGGGGCAAACTGATTTTCGCTTGCTTCTCAAGGGCTTTCCAAGAGGGCAACACTCAAACGGGGCACCAGGATTGGGAGAGGGAGCCAATGGGGAGGTATTATTGCTATTGGAGTGAGAGGGGGTGGGTGAGGATAGAGGGGAATCGGTGTGGGAGGCTGACTATTGAGGGGATTCTACAGAGGTTGGGGAATGAGGGGGGCTAGCCTGCTCCTTTTGAAGGAATGCAGATGAGGGCTCAGGGCTGGGCGTGCACTCAAGAATGCCACCAAAGACTTGGTTTTGAAGGGTGTGATTATAGAGGATGATAAATAGGCCCTAGTGGCAAGGGGGTTTAGATGACATGCTCACTCTGATATTGGCAATGGTGATGTAGATGGATCGAAGAAGGAAATTAGGAAATAACAACACATATTTGAGTATATATAGCTCATTATTTAGTAGTTAGTACTTCCTTGATGAATTTAGTAGTTAGTCCTTCCTTGATTAATTTATCTAGGGTATTTATAATATTCTTCAAAACATCCTTATTTATAAGCTGATATGGAAGTTCAAAAATCCTAACCCATATTGGAAGCTTCTTAATAATATCTGTCTCAACAAAAAAAAATTATTCCATGGTCTCAAATAAATTTCATCTCTTCCCCTAAACCATGGGCCACCAACAATTTTTTTATCCCTAATTTTTGAATTGGAAAAGAAGATGAGGAAATTTTTTTTAGGAAGAAAATTCATAGAGTGATTTGAATTTAATATCCACTTTCACTTGATCCAATTTTGAATCTATAAAAATCCTATCCATGATCTATAGAACATAAATATTAACCCTTTATATTTAAGAACCATTATATCATGCTCAATCATCTCATCCTTGATACTCATTTTTGGTGTAACATCTCCTACCTAGATTGAACTCGCCATGCATTCGTTCTTCTACTTATCTCTAGCTTAGGCTTCCATAATTCCAACTAGGACATACTAAATTCCCATTAGGGCTTTCAAGTATGACTTTCCTTCCATCCTAGATAATGGGGCTCGCTCTTGGCTTGCACTCCCTCTTGGATTGAATTCCCTCTCAACTTGCACTTGCTTCCAACTTGCACTTTATCTTGCTTCATACTCATTATTGTCTTACATTTCCTCTTGGTGCACAATAGCCTCTACCTCTTATTTATCTTGGTATTCCTTAGCTTTAGCAATTTTTTAGAAATAATATTCCACACATTTATGGTAACGGTTTAAAGCTTTGATGCACTTTGGATGAACATGTTGCTCTTTTTCCATGATTGAATCTTAGCTCACAGTTCCTCTTAGCTCGCACTCCCTGTTGGATTGCTTCCAACAACATATTCTTATAACAAAATTTTCTTTCTTTTCTTAAATAACAATTATTACTTATTAAATAAAGTAGTTTAGCTTAATTATGACATTTTTATACTTTATTAATACTCTAGTCAAAAACATAATACTAACAAACTCCATCTCCTTTTTTAGGAGATTAAGTGATAATAAAAAATAAATATCACTATTCAAACTATGAAGAAATACTAGAAGATAGACATATATGAAAATGTAATCTCATATTTGTTTAATACAAAGTTATGACTTAAAATAAAAAAATAAAAAATTAAAGATAATTTTATTAAAAATTTAAGATACAATATTAAGCTTCAACCATTAAATAGAATCTTTAAAAATAACTTTTATTCATTTTAAAAAAAGTAAATCTATTAATAGCATATAATGAATAATACCAAATAAATAATCAATGATCTAAGAATTATGTTTAATTTTGAAATTTTGGGTCCATTTTGAATTTTATTAGTATATTGAAATATATATAATTATTATGATAAGAAAATAGAAAAATAATGGTTTTATGAATGTGATTTTTTTATCTATATATTATAGGTTAGGTAGAAGACTCGAGTATTCCTTGTTAGCTTTTAATGAGACTGTAGTATAGGGAATACAACCACAAGATGCGAGATAACTAAATTGAGATGAATATAAACAAATGACACAATAATATGCAAGAAAATAATGAAATTAACATCTACAAATAACTTAGAAATATGCCATTAATGAAAGTTATGAAAATAGTACAATGTTGTATAATGAAGGACATGAACACTCCATGAAAAAATATGAAAGAACTACATTGTACCATACTACTAAACAATAACACACATTCTCTATATTTACTACTACTCTCAAATAACTCACTATGAGATATTTATATAAGAAGATAGATTCCTTGGCTCTTACTCTACCTAGGACTCATGTACATGTGGACTATATGCACATTTACAACTTGCACATTGACATATTACATTACTTGAGGTAACTAACTGAATTTACTCTAAAGTAAACTCCTATCCTAGTTATGTACCAAAGGTGGTACATTTACACGACCCAAATAATGTAATATATTCTAATATCCTCTTATATTAAATTATTTGAATATTTAAGACTTTAGTTCATAAGCTATAAGCTATAAGCTTGATAAAGTGCTTAGTAAGTAATAGTTCATTATTTGGGTTGATTTTTTAATGTTCTATAAATAACAATAATCAATTCCTATTTTACCTTATCTCTCCTAATGAACTATGCAATTATTATTTTGAAGTTCTATATGGTTGGATTTATTTTATATCTTTAGTGTGAGTATGATACAAGACAATAATTCCAACTTTTTAAAAATAATAATGAACTTCCTTTTATAGCTCTTAATATCCAATAATTTAATATTTCTTTATTCCAATAATTTATGTTTGATGTATTATGCCTTATACCTCCCTAATTTTGGAAATATTAGAAATTAAATTGATAATAATACTTGCAATAATAATATTATTTCTCAAGTAGTAATCATTATACCTCCTATATTGTTTATTTGCAAATATTAAAGTATTTGTATCTCAACTAAATGATTTGAAATACTATAAACTCCTTTATATGATTTAAATTTTCTAAGGTTGATTTTCAACTTGAAATGAATATAGGTTCAACCTTAAAATATACTTCTTATTACTTCTTTAATGAAAGTAAATTTAATTAATATAAGACTTTACCTTATAATGATGTATTATGTTTACTGAGTGAGCACTATAAGTCTTCAGTGGTGGATGTATGACAATAGTTGTAGTGCGTATGAATTCAAGTTTCAATGATCCTTTGACTCATCAAATGTATGTTGGATTTAAACTCTTAAACACACCTTGACCTTGCTGCTAATTTGGTTTAGACATCCTTGACTTCTTTGTGTTAATGCTTGCTCTGAATGCACGTTTATCACTGAGTTTCTTCTTGTAAATACTCTTAATGCGGTGGCTAGAAATATGCTTCTCTTATCCTCAAACAAGTGCCAAGTGGCACTAAGCATTACCCAAAATGCTTGGTCTCCTCCTTAGGTTGTGCATAGCTCAATATGAATCGTTTGAGAGATGTTATGTAACATGGTGTAAGTTTGGGTGTAACTCTTGAGAGCAATGCTCTTATTTGACATTATGAGTAATTATAATAAGTGTTACTTTGATGAGAACTTCTTACTTCTTTTAACATGGATGTTAGGATAAGATGATTGTCTTACACCTTTGTGCTAAGTGGCACAATATCTCTCTCTTGTTAAGACAAGTGTTCTTGTCTTCCTTGCATGCACACTTACCTTCACCATTATAGCTCCTTAAAAACTCCTCAATGCTTATTCTTGCCAACTATTTGCAAGTTTTATTTTCCTCCTTCATGACAGAAAAGAGTGACATAAATCCTCATTTTCTCCAAAAAATATGGATGATGTATTTCCACAAGGATGGCTCCAACTATCAAGCATCGCAATGAAGGTTTTTGGTTGGTGCTTCTTCCATGTTCGATATTAGTAAGAACTTCTATTTTATGTAGCTAGTGCTTCATTACCCTTAGTATTAACCTCATTTTAGTGAGTTTTGGATTCTTATGTAGGAATTTTGACGTTGCAGGTTGCTTGCTATGTGGGCATTGAGTTGGTCTCTTGGTACACCTTGGTGATGTGGGTATTGAGCCTTTTAGATTATATCTACTCTAAAGCACCTTGAATATTATTTCACTTTGTTGGTGATGGATTTTGAGACTTCTAGGATGGCTCCTCTTCAAGCACCTTTTATGGTGTTGATCACTAATGTTGAGCCCTTTAGTATGGTTCATCTTCAAGCATCTTTGCTGGTTATTTCTCTCTATTAATGATAACCACTTGTAGATGTAGGGGATATACTACTTAGGGTGTCCTTAAGACACTTTTCTTTTGTCTCTTTTGAATATAATAATAGAAACAAAGTTGGTTCTTGTATAACCCTGTAACACCTTCTGATTTGCACCTAAAATTTGACTCTCCTAGTCTCATTTTGTATCTATTTTCACTTATTTTAATGTCAGCTTTATTCTCCACTCGTTGGAGGAATATTACCTTATTTTGGTTGCTTCTCTAGGCCAAAAAATGTTGTAGGTTTAGTACACCAAATAGTGTCTCTAGACACTTTTATATGATCTGATTTGTGCACTTTGGTTGTTCACTCATACTTAATAACCAATCCACATAATAATCCTTTAAGAGTAATAAGTTTAATATAGTTACAAGTAACTAAAATAGTTCAACAGTAATCTCACCTTATTTCTCCTTGTAATATGCACTAATAGTAACCCTTAAAGATCTTTCAAATGCACTAACAATATCTAAAACCTAATGTAGTCTTCTTTGTTGTAACTAGATAATAGGAAGATGCTAAAATATATCCAACTTTTATTAATATTCAGGCATAAACCTTAAGAGAAACTTCCTTCTGCACTTCTCTTGAAGACTATAATGCAACCTTCTCTTTGTAAACTCCTAATAAGGTGCTTAATGAAACTAAATAATAAACTAAATATAAGTGTTTATAAAATTAACCCTTTACACATAAGTTGATTACCTTTAAGATCTTTGAAGATGAATGATTGCTAGGTGATTAGACTCACCTTATTTCTGCTTCCAACTGGATGGATTTTACAAATATTCTTGGTTGTCTGAAACAACTCTCTAACTCAACTTTTTGTAGCTCCAAAAACCCTTTAACTTGTCGACATTAAAATATAGTAGGTGATTTTTATTCACCTTTAGGATGTATCTTGGAAATCTAAATTTCTACAACTAGTAGTGCTACCTTAATTTTTGTCCTTTTGCAGTCAATATTAGTACTAAAATGTTGTTCTTAAAACTCAAAAATTTGGTAGGAAAATACCTCAAGTCATAGTTGAGTTTTTCTTCAAGTACCCTGCAATATTTTATTGTAGATTCAACAAAACCCTATCTCTGAATGAGCCTTTTAGCCTTCAAAGACAATCTTCAAATATTTTAGGTTTGATAGTAAAATTTGGCTCATTTTATCCTTCAATTTCCTTGTGATATTTTGAATTTAATCTAGGTATTCTTCTCAAGAATCTAGAAGTCTTGGGGTATTCTAAAGTTTGGCTAATTCCATGATAAATATTTCTCTCTTGGGGTTGTTATCGAATGGTGATAATTGTCCCAAGTTCTTTACTATCATGAGCTTCTCCTTGGTATTAATTAATGAGTTATTCTAATAACTCCTTTAATAGCTTTTTTCTGATCTTCTTTAATGAGGCTCACCAAGACTACTCCTTATTTCTCCTTGAGACCTCACCAAAGTCTTCAATATCATAGCTATTATGGTCTTCCAAATGAGAACTTTCCTTCAACCTTCTACTAAGGAAGTGTTGGTAATAATATCTTCTTCTCAGATCTCTATAAGTTGTTTCTTTTGGATTTTAGAATAGGACCTTGTTGGTCCTTCTTCTCTTTTAAAAACTACAGACTTTAATAGATATCACCAACCTCTAAAATTTTAGAAATAGGAGTTTAATATCTAGACCTTCTAAGGGTCTATTTAGCTTCTTTAGGGTGAAGTCTTCAATCTGAACTAGAGATCATCAATATTCTATCTTTACTAAGACTCTTCACTAGAGTCTTATTCTCTCCCTTGAGTTTGTAACAAGCTCCCATGGCCTTTTCTACTTCTATGTGTAGACACCAAAACAACACCAATCCGATTATGTGACAACAAGCGCTGATCGCATTGACACACATAGCCCCTAGGGCAGCCCCCAAAGGTTAAACAGTGGTCCTAACCACTCCCAAAAGCAGTTTGGAAGGTCAAGGGTCAATTTGGAACATTTTTGGCACCTTGCTCTCTACTCATTCCACCCTTGGATGAATACAAACTAGTGTTCGTCCCACCCAAGGACGATTATCAGCATTCGCCCTAGGGTGAGGCGAATAGAAGGTTTGATTGGAAAAAAGTCAAACCTCGAGAGGTCCGCCAGTTAACTGTAGCTTCAAGCCATGCAATTACGAGGAACGACTTCAAATCAAGGAGAGAGACTTCAGTCATGCATGTATTTTATTTTAAAGACCTCATGCAAGGAGACTCTAAATTAAGGAATTATATTTTCTATCAAAATAGGACAAACAACTCAAGTGACGCCCTCGCATGCACAATTCAAACAGAGAGACCCTAGGTCTATAAATTGGTGAGTTTTCTCACCCAAAAGGATAGATAGAGAAGGAGCATTTGAGCAATGAAGTTCTACCAATTTACATACCTACTTGCGATTTGTGCCTTTCACATCCTTAATCTCTCATTCGAAAGGGAGGTTATAGGGTGATTATTGGAAGCACAAATTCAGACCCAAAACCTAATTTTTGGCCACAATATCCCACAAAATTTGCTGACAACACCCCATAAGAAGTTTTGGACCCATACCAAGTGGATTTGTGCTATAACAGAGTCCCAAACGATGGGCGTCCTGCCCCCGGGCGCCCCCCAAACTACCGCAATTCTAAACGCCCCACCCTGGAGCGAATAAAAATCTATGGAATATTTCATTGATTTTTATTTTGCATATTATTCTAGGTTATTCAAATAGGCTGTAGTTTAAATTTCACTTCATTTTGACAAGTTTTGGTTATGCTTTTATTATTTCTCGCTTTTACTAACATGCAGATAGCGCCATCATATTTTGGGTGATACAGGCTAAATTGGAGAAATCTGACCATCTGGGTCATCCCAAAATACCCCCAATTAGCTAAACCCAACTTTTCAAATCATTTGGAGCTTTCTGGATAGGACATTGAAGAGGGTGCTTTCTGACAAATTATTGTAGGTTTATTCGTCCCGCCCCGAAGCGAATACAAATCTATGAGTAATTTCTCGACTATTATTTTTGCAGTGGTTTTATGGCAACATATTCATTCTTCTATAAAATTTCTAGGTCGTTTGGATGTTATTTAGTTATCGGTTTAACATTTTCATGCATACACTAACAGTAGGCCTTGGGAAATGCATGTTTTATTCTATCTGCAGGTGCTACTAATATTTTTTGTTTTCTTGAACGTAGGTCTTTGAAATCAGAGGAGCATGATGGAGTCAAAAATCATATATACAAGCGGCAACGATGTTTTGGTCCGCCCATCTTACATGTGGGCACACGGAAGAAGGATTTGCTATCCATGGATGTGATAAGAAACATAGTTGACGCTCCTATCCCCTAAAAAGGAAGGAGACATATTGTAACATGACTTTGAAAGCATATCAATAAAGAGTGCCAAATTTTAGATTGCTTTTATCTTGTGTCGATTCGTCTATGTGCTTTCCTTTTTATGCATTTTTCAATATATAGGCTTTTAGCGTTAAGTTTGGTTTTAAAAGCATCGTACTTGGCATTTTACATTTTGTTTTCGTATCCTCGTGCTTTCACTATGCTGTATATATTTTGATTCTAAATTAATATAATCAATATTATATCTCCTCCTTGACTCATCTCTGGGGTCTCTTCTTCCTTGAGTTTGCACTGAGGCTACTATAGCCTTTTTTTCTCTTCTACAAACTACAAGTTTGTAGCTCTTGTAATGGGACCTTTTTTTAGGTCTTTGAAATATTCAGTCTTCTACTTGTTGCTGCAAGTGTTGGAATGATTCTAATAAAGACATTCTTCCTATATCTATGTAGGAAGTTTCCCAAATTTCTCTAAATCTCATTTTCTTGCAATAAGATGTTAGAAACTAAAATGAAATAATTTATAATTTTGGAGACAATGACCTTCACTAGTTGATTTTTCAATCTAGTAGAATTTATGTTGAGTCCTAGTATTCACATTTTTTTTGCAACCCTATGGAAATACTCTAGCCATATACAATCTTAAAAATTTTATAAATGAGATTTTTAGATTTCTCTTAGTGTCACTTGTGGCTCTCCCTATTTCCCATTTTATCTACCATGTGCTATGATACCACTATTAGATTTTGATGAGACTGTAGTATAGGGAATAAAACCATAAGATGCTATATAACTAAACTGAGATGACTATAAACTAATGGTACAATAATATGCAAGAAATTAATGAAATGAACATCTACAAATAACTCAGAAATATACCATTAATGAAAGTGATAAAAATAGTACAATGCTATATAATGGAGGACATGAACACTCCATGAGCAGATATGAAAAAACTACATTGTACCATAATACTAAACTATAACACACACTCTCTATATTTACTACTACTCTAAAATAACTAACTATGATACCTTTATATAGGAAGATAGATTCGTTGGCCCTTACCTACCTAGGACTCATGTACATGTGGACTACATGCACATTTACAACTTGCATATTGATACTTATGCATTTATTACATTACTTGAGGTAACTAACTAACTTTACTCTAAATTAAACTCCTACCCTAGTTATGTACCAAAGGTGGTACATTTACATGACCCAAATGATGTAATATACTTTAACATTCCTCAATTTTTGTACTCACTAAAAGCTATTCAAGAACTATGATTTATCAAGAAGTTATTCTTTCTTTCCTTATTAATCCTATTATTAGGATTGTATTTCTACATTGTAAGCTCACTATAACATATTATAGCAGAGAGGCCAATACTTTGTTCAATTTAGTTTACCAACTCTTAGATAGAATGTCACTAAAAATTTTGAGGGTACTTCATACCCGTAACATTATATTTTTTTTAAAACTTAGAAATGAAAATTACAATTTTATTTTTGAAGGAAGAAAAATAGGATAACACATAAAAGGTTTTAATCCAATATAAATAATAATAAACCTCTATTTAAATAATAAGTATTACTTATCAAGTAAAGTATTTTAGCTTAATTATGATATTTTAATACTAAAAAAATATATCTCTTTTCCTCCTAAAGATTAAATAATAATAAAAATAAAGGTCATTATTGAATATCAAGTGGTATTAGTTGGAAAGGAGCTCTGTTAAGCCAGGTAGATAAGGCTATTTTGGTGAAATTTACTTTTCAAAGTATACTAGTTTACTTATATCCTTGTTCAATATTCTAGGTAAAATAGTTCAAAAGATCAAGCAAGTTCAAAAGTCCTTATGGTTTGGGTCGGAGGAGAAGAAAAGATTCCACTTAGTAGTATGGGATCAAATCTACAACAAAAGGGAGTTTGGAGGTATGGGTTTGAGAAGGAAGGACCTGAAAGCACGAGATTTCGGGCGAAGGAAACACTAATTGCGATGCATTCAAAATCAAATACGCTTAAGTCCTAGAAATGTAAATTGCATGAAACGAAAGAAATGCATTGGAAGAGACACAAGCAAATGGAGAAAACACAGCCCTTTCATTAAAATTTCTTGATCTCTGTTACAAATACGCCTCCTCCCTTTTCAGGGGCTAGGAGCGTTAAAATAATTTGACTACAATTGAGACTTAAGGTTCCTCTTTTCGTGTGCCCACACTTGAAATGGATGGGCCAAGATGATGCCGCCGCTGATGTCGATGAGTATTTGACCTCTGCTGCTCCTCCTGCGAACAAAGAAACAACGAAGATTTCAGTAGCACCTGCTACACATAAGAAGTGTTTGTTCTCTAAAATCGCCAAAAGATGCATGCAAACATTTGTCTGAAACAGTGAGTAAAATGACTCTAAATGACCTGAAAACCTGACAGAGGACAGAAAACATCACCAGAAGGCCACTGCCACTGAGACAGTCGACCAATCTGCCTCCAATTGGAATTCATCCCTGGGCAGGACGAATTTTGACTGCTATTTGTCCCTGGGTGGGACGAATTCTTTTGTGTTGGAAAAGCCAAAGTGGTACTGCTCCAATGTCGAATCCTGAGACCTCCAAAATGCCTGCAAACAGAGGGGTTATGTAATTGGATCCATTTTGGGACGACCCAGATGGTCGGATTCTCCCAATTTGGCCTCTATCCTTGGGAATTCGCTGTCGCCACCTGCAAGTTAGTATAACAACAAAGCGACAAAAAGCATAACAAAACCTGATCAAAATGTCATGAAATTGAAGCTATGAATTCACCAAATAGAATAACACAAAATGCAACATGGATAAGTAATCTAGAATGCTTTTAGAATAAAAACTTAGAAAGTGCGGGGTGCCCAAGTGGGCCTCCCACCGTTGGCACTTGATCTTGGCGCCAATCCACTAGGGATGGGCCCAAAACCTCTTAGGATTGGGGGGGTCAGCAAATTGGTTGATTCAGGTGTCCATATGTTGGATTTGGGTCAGATTCAAGCTTCCAAAAGCCACCCAACAACCTCCCTTGCAAAAGAGATTGGTGGATGTGATAAGGTGAATCAAATGGGATGCAAGTGGGTGTTCAACTTGGCAGCACTTCGTTGCTTGAAATCTCCTTCAATCTGTTCTTTTTGGGTGAGAAAAGTCCCACCTTTTATAGACCCATGGGGTCTCTTTTGAGAGGGAAGCACAAATGCCAAGTGTTGGTCATAGGTGCCATGTGGCAGTCATGTCTTCCCATGAGGGAGGGGAGTCTTCCATTGACTTGGGCTCTCATAACTGCCCTTGTGATAGTCCTCTAACGGCCTATCTATCCACCCACACACGTGTGTGAGGTAGGGGTCATCAACTGACTGTCCTGGGCTGCCACTTGGCACCATTCTTCTTTTTGCCCGTTAAACTTGGAATTCATCCCTAGGTGAGACGATTTCAGAATTCGTCCCTGGGTGAGATGAATTCCAGTTAGTATTCGTCCCTGGGTGAGACGAATACTGAGCAAAGTGTCTAAATGTGCCAAATTGCTTCCTGACCTTACAAAATTGCTATGAAAGTGGTTAGGACCACTTGTTTGACCTCTGAGGGCTGCCCTGGGGGGCTGTGTTTGTCAAGGCGATCAGTGTTTGCAGTCACATAATCGGATTGGTGTTGTTTTGGTGTCTACAGATGCCCCTTTTTGGGATGCACTGTGCATAGCACAGCACCGAGCAAAAATAGATAACCAAAGCACTAATGATTAGGGTTTATTGGTAACCTAACCAACTTTTGATGCCCCAAGCATGGAAAGGGCATGCATTCTTGAATCCTTGCTTCTAATGAGCTAAGGAGTTTGATTTCAAGTGTTAACCTATTTTGGTGAGGTGTGACTTGAACTTGGACATTGATCAGTCATGATTCGGCAAAGGGCACAACCTTTTATCCTCAGGGGAACCTTGTGTTCATGATTCACGAAATGCCAAGTGTTTGATTGATTTGATTGTTGCTTGTTTACTGCCCCAAGCAGGGGCGTCATTGTCTTTGTCAATGATTCTTTGAATGCATGTCATTTTCCTTAATTGGGTGTGTGATTGTTGATTGGTGACTAAGTGTGACTACCCCCTCAAGCAATGAATCGATGAGGGAATGACCTTCATGAGAAAAGCGACGAGTCGCTTGACCCAAGATGACTTGTTCAAGGGTGCCTTTAGATGGTTTATCGTTAAGCATGTGCAATTTTTCCAACATCTGGACCTGTTTTTGGTGGGTGTTAACCCTTTTTGTGATGCCATAATGGGGTGATATCATCGACAACCCATCTTCCCGTGGAGCGGTCCGGCTATGATAGCCTTCTTGGGGAAGTAGGAGAGTGACAATTTGAACCCCGACATCGATTTTCTATGCCAAGAGGTTAAGTGCGAGAGCACTTGTGTCCGGCAATGCTTATTGCTTTGTTTTTACGTTGCATTTTTTTTTTTTTTGTTGTTTTTTTTATGACACCATTTGGGGATTAAATTTTCGAAAATTCGTCTCTCGTGGAGCGGTCCGGCTATGGTAGCCTTCTTAGGGAGTAGGATAGTGATAATTTGTGACCCTGATGTCGATTTGCCATGCCAAGAGTTTAAGTGCAAGAGCACTTGTGTCTGGCAATGTTTATTGCTTTTTGTGTTGTTTTGATTTTCTTGTTGTTTTTGAGTGGGCTTTGACCCTTTTGTGATGTCGTTTGGGGATGAAATTGTCGAAAATTCGTCTTCCCGTGGAGCGGTCCGGCTATGGTAGCCTTCTTAGGGAGTAGGATAGCGACAATGTAGACCCTGACATCAGTTTTTCTATGCCAAGAGGTTAAGTGCAAGAGTACTTGTGTCTGGCAATGTTTATTGCTTTTTGTTTTTGTGTTGCATTTATTTGTTGTTTTTGTTGTTTTGATTTTCTTTGATCTTGTGCATGATGGTTGATGAATATGGATGTATGCATGTTGATTTATTTTTATGGATGCATATGCTATGATGAATGCAAATGGTTTTGATTTATATGTGATATGCAGATATGAAATGGATGAATGGGGTTTGTGATGTTTGGCTATGGCACCAAGGACTGTTTAGAACTCTGTTATTTTGTTTTTAGGCGATTGTTGTGATGCATGACTTTGTATTTATACATGTGGTTTTTATTTTTTGTATATTTTTGATGGTATTGTAAGGATGAAAAGTAGCGCAGTTGGTTTAGAAATTTAGCTAAGGTTTTCTGAGACTCAGACGGTTTTAACTCACTAGCCATGACTGTACTTTATCTTACAAGACTTTTGAACAAGGTATGAATAGAACTTGTTTTTGACCGAGCTATTTCACATCCCTATGTGTGCAATTAAGTTAATTTATGTGGTATTTGTCAGGATACCGCCAGTGCCAGATGGGCTTTCAACCAAACCTATACTGAGGATCACCTAATTAACTACACTAATTCCTTTGTTGTATTTAGTTAGATTAATCTACGGTGTTATCTAGGATGCCATAAGCTAGCTCATCCACATGAAAACATTGATCTGTACGCAAGTTAATGTGACATATATATCGTCATGCGAGAATTTTACTGCCAGTTACCGATAGGCTTTCAACCAAACCGGTACTGAGGCTTACCTCATGACCTGTTAGAATACTGAGAGTTCTAGGGATTCAAGTTCACTCCCTTCTTTTCTTCAATTGTATTGGGATACTTGCTCATTTGTAGTGATAAGATCACTGTTTATTTTGATTTGTTTTTCTTTTGAGCAAGGGATTGGGGATATGGAGTGACGAAAATCACTATTGCTTGTGCCTTTTGATGTGTGCACTGTAGGATGTCAAATTTTGGAGTTTTGACATTTTGCAAATTTTTTGATGTTTTACAATTATTGAGAACTTTAGGGATTCTTAGGGAATTGGGTAGGGAGGATGCTTGTCCTTTTGCAAACTCTCAGCATTCTTGGGGTCATTCGCACAGGGGGATGAGCAAGATAACCGTTTTGCTTTTGGTGACCTGGATTACTATGCAGGTTTCATCTTTCGTTCGCACAACTTAGGAATTGTTTTATGTGTTTTAATTTGTGTTGGGATGTTACGTAACAAGGTGTATTTCAAGTGTAACTCTACCTTCGTAAAATTTGTCTGACTTGATACATTACATGGCTAAAGAGCAAAATGATGACTGAATCACGAAAACTCTTGATACATTAATAGACCACTGACTCTAGTGTGGTAAAAGCAATGCGTGGTGTTTTTGTTGTTTTTGTACAATGGAATAGTGTGGAATAAGACGGACTAGCAGAGCAATTACAGCCTATGGTGCCTTTGACCTATTCGACCACAAATATGCAATGTATGGATGCAATGCTTAATGCAGCTACATATTTTTGTATTTTTGATGGATTGATTTTTGTGAATATGAAGATGAAGGGCGAGAAGAGCTCTCTTTTGATGAATTTGAGTATGCCTAGATATGATATGCAAATTTTGGTTGTTTTTGATTATTTTTTATTTTGACCAAGTGATTGCGATAATCCTTGGAGCTTTTGGTTTGACCAAGTGATTGCGATAATCCTTGGAGCTTTTTGGGTTTTGACCAAGTGATTGCGATAATCCTTGGAGCTTTTTGGTTTTTGACCAAGTGATTGCGATAATCCTTGGAGCTTTTGGGATGACCAAGTGATTGTGATAATCCTTGGAGCTTTTTGGGGTGACCAAGAGATTGCGATAATCCTTGGAGCTTTTGGAGTGACCAAGAGATTGCGATAATCCTTGGAGCTTTTGGGATGACCAAGTGATTGCGATAATCCTTGGAGATTTTTGGGTTTTGACCAAGTGATTACGATAATCCCTGGAGCTTTTTGGGGTGACCAAGAGATTGCAATAATCCTTGGAGCTTTTTTTGGTGACCAAGAGATTGCGATAATCCTTGGAGCTTTTTGAGGTGACCAAGTGATTGCGATAATCCTTGGAGCTTTTGTGGTGACCAAGTGATTGCGATAATCCTTGGAGCTTTTGTGGTGACCAAGTGATTGTGATAATCCTTGGAACTTTTGGGGTGACCAAGTGATTGCGATAATCCTTGGAGCTTTTGGGGTGACCAAGTGATTGCGATAATCCTTGGAGCTTTTTGGGTGAACAAGTGATTGCGATAATCCTTGGAGCTTTTGTGGGTGACCAAGTGATTGCGATAATCCTCGGAGCTTTTTGGGGTGACCAAGAGATTGCGATAATTCTTGGAGCTTTTTAGGTGACCAAGTGATTGCAATAATCCTTGGAGCTTTTGGGGTGACCAAGAGATTGCGATAATCCTTGGAGCTTTTGGGATGACCAAGTGATTGCAATAATCCTTGGAGATTTTTGGGATGACCAAGTGATTGCGATAATCCTTGGAGCTTTTTGGGTTTTGACCAAGTTATTGCGATAATCCTTGGAGATTTTTGGGGTGACCAAGAGATTGTGATAATCCTTGGAGCTTTTTTTGGTGACCAAGATATTGCGATTGAAAGCACGAGATTCCGGGCAAAGGAAACACTAATTGCAATACAACCAAAACCAAATGCACTTAAGTCCTAGAAACGTAAAGTGCATGAAATGGAAAAGAAATGCATTAGAAGAGACACAAGCAAATGGAGAAAACACAACTCTTTCATTAATATCCCTTGATCTTTGTTACAATGATGTCTCCTCCCTTTTCGGGGGCTAGGAGCGTTAAAAGAATTCGATTACAATCACTCAATGTTCCTCTTTTCGCGTGCCCACGATTGCAATGGGCGGGCCAAGATGATGCCGCCGTTGATGTCGATGAGTTATTAACTTCTACTGCTTCTCCTGTGAACAAAGAAACAACCAAGATGTTAGTAGCACCTGCTGTAAATGAAAGGTGTTTGTTCTTTAAAATTAATGAAATATGCATGCAAACATTTATCTAAAACAGTAAACAAAATGATTCTAAACAGCCTGAAAACTTGCCAGAAGACAGAAAATGTTACCAACAGGCCATTGCCACTGATACAGTCGGCCAATCTACTTTCAACTGGAAATCGTCCCTGGGTAGGACGATTTCTGACTGTAAATCGTCCCTGAGTGGGACGATTTCTTCTATGTTGGGGAAGCCGAACTGACACACTCCAATGTCAACTCTCGAGGTCTCCAAAACACCTACAAATAGGGGGGTTATGTAATTGGGGCCATTTTGGGACGACCCAGATGGTCGGATTCTCCCAATTTGGCCTCTACCCTCGGGAATTTGATATCGCCTCCTGCAAGTTAGTGAAACTACAAAACGACACAAAACATACTAGAATCTGATCAAAGGTTACGAAATTGCACCTATGAATTCACCAAATATAAAACACAATATGCAGCATGAGAAAATAAACTAGAATTCTTCTGAAATAAAACTTAAGAAAAGTACGGGGGTGCCCAAGTGGGCCTCCCACCGTTGGCACTTGATTCCGGCACCAATCCACTAGGGATGGGCCCAAAACCTCTTAGGATTGGGGGGTCGACGAATTGGTTGATTCAGGTGTCCATGTGTTGGATTTAGGTCCGATTCAAGCTTCCAAAAGCCACCCAACAACCTCCCTTGCAAAAGAGATTGGTGGATGTGGGAAGGTGAACCAAAAGGGATGCAAGTGGGTCTTCAACTCGGCAGCACTTTGTTGCTTAAAAACTCCTTCAACCTGTATATCTTGGGTGAAAAAAGTCTCACCTTTTATAGACCCAAGGGGTCTCTTTTGGGAGGGAAGCACAAATGCCATGTGTTGGTCATAGGCGCCATGTGGCAGTCTTGTCTTCCCATGAGGGAGGGGAGTCCTCCATTGACTTGGGCTTTCATAACTGCCCTTGTGATAGTCCTCAAATGGCCTATTTGTCCACTCACACACGTGTGCAAGGCAGGAGTCATCAACTGACTGTTCTGGGCTGCCACTTGGCCTCATTTGTCTTTTTGCCCGTTAAACTTGGAAATCGTCCTTACTGGAGACGATTTCAGAAATTGTCCCTGGGTGAGACGATTTCAAGTTAGCAATCGTCCCTAGGTGAGACGATTACTAGGAAAAGTGTCTAAGTGTGCCAAATTGCTTCTTGACCTCACAAAATTGCTATGAAAGTGGTTAAGACCACTGTTTGACCTCTGAGGGCTGCCCTGGGGGCTGTGTTTGTCAAAGCGATCAGTGTTTGCAGTCACATAATCGGATTGGTGTTGTTTTGGTGTCTACAGAGATAATCCTTGGAGCTTTTTGAGGTGACCAAGTGATTGCGATAATCCTTGGAGCTTTTGTGGTGACCAAGTGATTGCGATAATCCTTGGAGCTTTTGTGGTGACCAAGTGATTGCGATAATCCTTGGAACTTTTGGGGTGACCAAGTGATTGCGGTAATCCTTGGAGATTTTGGGGTGACCAAGTGATTGCGATAATCCTTGGAGCTTTTGAGGTGACCAAGTGATTGCGATAGTCCTTGGATCTTTTTGGGTGACCAAGTGATTGCGATAATCCTTGGAGCTTTTGTGGGTGACCAAATGATTGCGATAATCCTCGAAGCTTTTTGGGGTGACCAAGAGATTGCGATAATTCTTGGAGCTTTTTAGGTGACCAAGTGATTGCGATAATCCTTGGAGCTTTTGGGGTGACCAAGTGATTGCAATAATCCTTGGAGCTTTTGGGGTGACCAAGTGATTGTGATAATACTTGGAGATTTTTGAGGTGACCAAGTGATTGCGATAATCCTTGGAGATTTTGGGGTGACCAAGTGATTGCGATAATCCTTGGAGCTTTTGGGGTGACCAAGTGATTGTGATAATCCTTGGAGCCTTTGGGTTGACCAAGCGATTGCGATAATCCTTGGAGCTTTTGGGGTGACCAAGTGATTGCGATAATCCTTGGAGCTTTTTGGTTTGGATTATGGTTCTTCAAGGGATAGAGGTACCCCCAGCTTGATGGTCTTTGCACTCCGGATCTGGCTCTGGAGGTATGGGCATGAATGGATCGGCCCTATGCACGGATAGGAGGACAGATTCTACCCCCGGCATTGATGTTGTTATGGGATCTCTGGGTGAAAGTTGATCTTTATGTGCCCAAAGTTGTGGATGTAATGCTTGGTCCCACTGCGGTGGATTAACACGCCACTCATGCCCTAGTATTATTTTTATCTGTTGACATGCTTCCTCAAATTTTATGGGATTTCGATGTTGTCGCATGTGATTGTTGTGGGCTCTCTGTTTCATCTTCACTTTCAACTAGTGAGTACAGCTCATCAGAATCTAGAGATTCTGAGACATGGAGGATTGCATCATCAGGTAGCCCTATGGTCAAAGTTTGATCCTCTTTGAAAGGAGCTTCATGTAAGTTGGGCCTTGGGAGCTCCAAAATCTTGGTCTCTACCGACTCTAAGTGCTCTAGCACTTTGCATATATCGAGGGATTTGAGCTCCTCCTCTTTGATTGGTTCTTGTTGAGGAACTTGGGGCGTATGGAGGGGTAACTGGATAGCACCCCCCATGCCTTGATAGGGCATTTCATCTCGCTCTTCTTCTCGCTCTGATTCCTTAGAGGCTTCTTGATGAATTTCTAAGGGTGGCCCATAAACCTGGGTGGATGTCTGAGGAAGGCACCCGTAATTGGTTATAGGATCAGCCTCCCGCTCATGTCTAGGAGGCATCGGGGGCGATGCTTGATAAGGTCACGGAGACTCGTCTCGCACCTAGGGGTTGTGCCTCTCATAATGTTTGTTTTATGTGTGTGAGGGGTTGGAATCCTCTCAGGTAGTTTATAGCACAACTTATCTGCTTTACGCTGCATGTATAAGTCCTCTAACTCCTGAAAACCTTGCTCTATGTGTAACTCATCTGCTTCGCGTTGCATGCACTCTCTATCCAAGCGGTGTCGATACTCTATTTCCTGATGACTTTGTTTAAGCCGCGTGATTTGGGCTTGATGGGTGGCATGTCTGGCGACTATCGGGTCAGTTTGGTCTACCCTATTTTTTTCAGGAGGTTCGAATGTTTCTCCTATGTGTTGGCCTCGATCTTGATGATCTAAAATTTCAATGGGTCGCTTCCCTCTGTCGATGTAGGCGGCATGTACTTGAGGCCGCACTGTTTGTTGTCCTCGTGGAATGTAATTATTTTCCTCGTACTCCCTTTCATGTTGGCTCTCCTGCATAGTGTGTTGGAACAACTCATCCTCCTGGCGCTGAAGGTGCTCTTTGTTAATATAGTACAGTTCCTCTAAATGTAGTCGCTCTAGTCGCTCTAGCTCAAGTTGCATGAATTGCATTTGGTGTGCGACGTGCTTGACAGATTCTAAGATGGTTGGTCCTGTCGCCTCATGTCTAGAAGGCCTAGATGCCTCTCCTAGATATTTTCAATCGTAGTGATCCAAGATCTCTATAGGTGACCTCCCTTTGTTGGGGGTAGCGGCATTCCCTCGGGGCTTTGGCCTCAGTGAGTGGTCCTGATAGATAGCAGGTGCAGAGGCATATTGCTCCCACACTGTATATTACTCTCGAGGAAGGTAGGGATCTTCCTCTTGCTCTCTTTCATAAGTGAAAAAGGTACGGACAGAGTTAGTTTGCCCCGCCTGAGGAGCCTTGTGCTCTAGATTTTTCTTTGTAGTCCTGACAACTAGAGGGGGTGAAGGAGGGATAATGTAATCATGTGGTTCCTCCCGTCGAACCCTATGTTGACCTAGCGCTTCATCGCGCGATGACCTCTCATAGCGAGCTTCTAAGGGAGATCTCCTACGACTGTACCCCTCATGGAAGGGTGTGTGCTGAATGTTATGCTGAATAGGAGTGCTCCTCGAAGAGGTGTCCCTGTAGTCCCTTTCCTTTAAGGTGTGGAGGGGACTGCCTTGTGTGTTAGGTCGCCAAGGTGGTATGACAAAATCCTTGGGATTGTAATGGAGATGACTCATGCCTCCTTGGACATTCCCCACAGCCTCCGCCCGTGATTGGGCTTGGCTACGGGTGAGCACCATGATGATGTCTCTCTAAAAATCCTAAAAATTGAAATGAGTCATATGGGGCCCAAAATTGGCGTGTGCATCCCTCTTATAGTATATAAGACAAAAATGAAGTTTCAAGTCCTAGCTCTGAATACATTAGGAGATATTGACATCCGAACAGCTCAAAAAGTGTAAAAAAATGCGTGCCCAATTTTAAAACCTAATTTTGGGGCACTAGATGATGGAATTTGGCCCCGAAAATTGACTTTTCTAAGAAAATAGGATTCTATGGAATCGTATTTGTTTAAAATTATCCCAATTAACTCCCTGTAAAATTTCGTGTCAATCGGAGCTATGGTTGAGAAGTTATGGCCCCGGCAAGATGCACTAAAATTTAGGGAAAAATATAAGATTTCCCATATTTTTTTGGATGCTCCTGCATCACTTATGGGCACATTTGGGGTGATTTTGGGTTGACCAAAGGGTTCATGGACACCTTTGGGGCATTTTGGAGTGACCAAGCGATTACGGCAATCCTTGGAGCTTTTTGGAACAAGTGACAAAATGCGTAAATTTTTATCTTTTTGTTTATGATTTTTTTTTTTTTGTTACACTAAGCAGAAATGAACACACACATGAGAAAACCATGATTATCTCTTTTAAGGGTTTAAATAGTGTGTCCTAAACTGGTTTAGTGCATTTTGATGTTTTGTTTTGTTTTTGTAGGTTTTGAAGAACGTTTAAATGCATTATGACGGCTCATATAACTCCCAAAACGGTCGCCCCTTCAATATACCAACCAGGCCGATATACCAACCTCTCTATATACCCGCCATTACAAGAGGGAGACTACAGATACGTGAGAGCAGAATGTACATGGTACGTAGGCGGTATAGAAGGGGGATTGTCCTGTTAATGGCACCTACCATAGAAAACTTATCCTCACGCACATGGGAATCACCCCAGCGACACTCGATCAGCTTTCGTTAGGATTTATGCCTAACAATAGTTGACAATCGAGAAATGGATGCAAAGCTAAGCCAAGGTGGTGATGAACCCACCGTTGGTCTTGCTCAAGGGCTGGGGTCTTACGACCAGCTCCTTGGTTTAAAATTATTGCGTGAAGTGTGTGAGATTCATTTTATTTTAGCGAAAATGAAACAAGCATAAATGACTTTCCCTAAGCAATGCAGGATTAAATGAAAACATTTAAAGAAACAAAAACAGAAAATTTAACAGAGATTATGAAAATCCCTACCAATGTGGTGATGATGTAATATAAGTAGGCCTTGTTTCATTTGTTTTTTTGATAGATAGGGGAATCGTTTACATACACAGTCCTTTTCTACTACCAAGCAGGGTATAAATCTTAGGGTTGCTCCCTATAACCCCTATTTTACCTCATTTTTTTATACATAGGAGAATTTGTTACATCGACAATCCTTTTCTACTACCAAGTAGGGTTTGAATCTTGGAGCTGCCCCTATAACCCCTAGTTTACCTCGTTGTTCAACTTGTGGGAATGTCCCTTATAACCCCTATTCTACCTCGTTGTTTTTCCATCCAATGTATGTTGTCGAATACTTTTTTTTTCAAGAAAAATAAAAGCTAAAAATAATTTAATTTAAAATTTAAAATACAACCTTTTAAATACAATATTAAGCATCAATTGTAAGATAGAAATCTTTAACAATAAGTTTTATTCATTAAAAAAAGTAAATCTATTAATGTTACATCATAAATAAGAATAAATAAATAATCAATGATCTAAGACTTGTCTTTCATTTCAATATTTTAGGTCCATTTTAAACTCTATTAGCACATTAAAATTTATAATTAAAATATATTAAAAAAATATAATTAAATTATTATAATAAAAAGTAGAAAAATAATGGTTTCATCAATATGATTTTAATATCCACACATTATGTAGATGATGTTTTTGTATCTGTAAGTTTTAAATTTTGATAAAAAATATAATTATAGAGAAAAAATTATTTATTAAAGGTAATGTTTTTATAGAGAAAAAAGTATTTATTAAAGGTAATGT
>JAQPPZ010013351.1:0-61610 GCA_028583015.1 Wollemia nobilis
AAGGATTTGTACAACTTAAAACAAGAGAAATAATAAAGTTTCACAGAATTTCTAGCTCGATGGAGAAAACTCTTGGGCAAATTACATTTTGCTCTACCTCCAAGAGAAATGCTAGAAATATTCATTGGAAACCTACAAGAACAATTATCCTATGAGTTAGCCACTGCCACTATAACCTCTTTTGATCAAGCTATCGATTTAGAAAGAAGGGTGGAAGAAGCCCTTATCAGAAGAGGACAATTTAAAAGGAAGGATGAAGATAAATCATCTAAAAATCAATATAAGAACAAGCATGTGGTAGGAGATGGGGTCACAGACAATAGACCTCCTCCAAATGTTAATACCATAGAAACCACAAAGAAGTTTGTATTAAAAGCACCTCAAAAACCTCCACAATGGAATTTCACAAGGTTGAATCAACCTTTGACAATGGTCTTACCACAATTGGTAGAAAGAGGTTTGATAAAATTGCTAGAGATTCGGCAACCCGACACCTCTCAACCTTGGTATAGACCAGACCAACATTGTGATTTCCATCAAGTTGATGGACATCCAACCAACACTTGTAGAAGACTAAAACACTTGGTGCAAGATTTAATTGACAATGGAAAGTTGGAAGTGGAAAGTCCTCCACCAAATGCTAATCCTCCAACAAACGCACAAAAGCAACAGGCACAAAATGTTAATCAAAATCTAGACATCTTCCAAAACCCATTACCCAATCATGGTAAGGAAGTTGTGAATCAACTAGATTATAAGAGTGTGCCTCATCCAACACGTTATGTGGGAATGATTAGTAATTACTTACCATCACAACTCCCGCAAACTATATTTGTGCCTACTCAATCCATCGTTACAATTGAGAAATTTCAAGGAAGAGAACTACAATCTTCATCCTCAAAACACATAGAAAGTGACTCAGAATCTGAGATAGACATTAGTTCCCTTCACTCCAATAGTTTAGAAGATGAATCAAAACTAATCCTACCCATCACAGATTTTCTAATTCTAGAAGAACCATTTCCAAGAATGATAACAACTCGTCCCTCTTCACAATAACTTCTTTCCATAGAACAAGCATCAACTACTAGATCTCACTCTATTCAGTTTGATTCTTCCAATTCATTTACTATTCCACAATCACCACATCAATCAAGCAATATTGTGGGTACAGTTGGGGCCATTACTAGGCAAAAGGCCCAAGCTCAAAATTCTCAACCTCAAACTCAACCAAATGATATGGATCAACCACCTTTTGTTCTGAAACCACCTCATAAAGGGAATAATTTAGTTTGACCTCAACAGAAGACTCCTTTTGATATCAATGAACAACTAGCTAATACAACAACTAGGATTTCTCTTCTTGATCTTCTTAGGACTTCATCTGTTCATAGGGAAGAATTAATGAATACCTTAAGTCAAATGATGGTACCTCAAGACATAGAGCCAACTACCATAGTCAACGTTGTGGTTTCTCATGGAACTGACTACATTGATTTTCATGACAAAGATATTCCTCCTCAAAGTATGCATAGGGATAATCCTCTATACATAACAACATTAATTGGGGATGTGTGTGTTAAAAGAGTATTGATTGATAATGGCTCATCATTGAACATATGTACTTATGACTTTTTCAAAAGGTTTGGATTCAGAAATGAAGATTTAAGAAGAACTGAAATGATTATTAAAGCCTTTAATGATGAAACCCAAGAAGCTTGTGGTGTGATATCCATTCCATTACAAGTCGGTCCTAGGATTTTAGACACGTCCATTTTTGTTGTATCTTGTCCAACATCATACAACATTCTTCTAGGACATCCTTGGATCAATGCAATGAGGGCAGTCCCCTCTACTTTGCATCAATGTGTAAAATTTGAATTTAAAAATCAATTGGTCACCATTCATGGAGATCCTAGACCTTTTGAAATGTGTGCAATGGTGGAACCCATTAATGTTCCATTTTATCCAGCCTTATCATCATTGGCACCTAATTCCCCTAAGTCTTCTCTACCAACACCTGAATCATCATCTCCTTTCGACATACCTATACCCTCTAGTGATAATGATCCTTCTACATCATACCCTCTTATAGATGAGGCTTTACCAGATTTATCCACCATATTAGCACCAACAGAACATGCTAATTTTGCTATACAAGACTCCATTATCTTGTCTCAATTACCACCATCCCCGCGTACTACAGGTTTACCTCACAAATAGGGAAATATATATCATGTTGGAAATTGTACCTTTATTTCCATAGGATGTTCCCTAGATAAAATCAACATTAAGAAAATGAGCTTTACATTTGATGAAAATAGTTTTACCCAATGTTATTTCTCCAATAGATATATAAAATCTAAACAAATTATGTGTGATATGGGGTACAAGGGTAAAGGTTTAGGTCATTTTGAAAATGGCATACGTGAACCTTTTGAGGTTGAGGAATGGCCTACCCGATGTGGTATAGGCTATATCCCTACAAAATCTCAACCTTTCCCCTTTGATGAAGATGATCACCTAATCACATATGGTGAATATTTAGAAAATCAAAAGCATTTAAAGGATATTAAGAAGTGAAAGAAAACTCATTTGTTTTCTTGCAATATGCTATCGATAGTCCATCCAAAAATAATTGCCACTCTAGATGAGTGTGTAGAAGGAGATATCTTTTATGACATCTCTCATGAAGAAATTATGTGGAATAGTTTCTTCTTTGATGGGTCTATCCCATGCATAGCACATGTTCAAACAACAACCACACAAGATGAGTTAGCCAAATTATCCCTAGAAGAACTCTAAGAAATGGGTGTTTCACCCACCCCTCCTAACTTCGAAAGGGATTTGAGCATTGTGGTAGAAGATATCTTGAAAATTAATATTGGAATGGAAACTAATCCTCACATGGTTAAAATTGGAGCTGCCTTGAGCAAAGAAGAACAAAGTAAATACACAGAACTTCTTGCAGAATACCCTGACATCTTTGCATGGACATATGCAGATATGCCCGACTTAGATCCTTCTGTAGTCATGCACCACTTAGTGGTTCATCCTGATGCTAAACCTGTAAAACAAAAACTTAGAAAAATGCATCCTAAAGTAGCCTTGTTGGTTAAAGAGGAATTACAAAAACTTTTAGATGTCGATTTCATTCAAGCTATCGACTATTCTGATTGGATATCTAATGTAGTTCCAGTATCCAAAAAAGAGGCTACTAAAATCAGAGTATGTACTGATTTTAGGGACATCAATGTTGCATGTCCCAAAGATGATTTTCCCCTTCCTAATATGGATCAAATTATTGACTTCATAGTAGGAAGTGGGATGTTATCCCTTATGGATGGATTTTTAGGATACAATCAAATTCGTATAGCACCAGAAGATCAACCCAAAACTACCTTCATTACACCATGGGGGACTTTCTATTGGAAAGTAATACCCTTTGGTTTAAAGAATGCAGGGGCAACTTATCAATGAGCTATGACATATGTATTCCATGACATGATGTATGATATTTTGCATGATTATGTGGATGACATCATAGCTCGATCTATTAAGGAGGAAGATCACATTCCTAACTTACGACGAGTCTTTAATAGACTCCATGAGTACAAAGTTCATTTAAATCTGGAAAAATGTGTGTTTGGAGTAAAATATGGTAAATTGTTGGGATTTATTGTATCTATGCGAGGTATAGAGATAGATCCTATCAAAATCAAGGCTATTATCGATATGCCACCACCAAAAACTTTAACAGAACTCAAAAGTCTACAAGGTAAGCTCCAATCCATCCATCATTTCATTGACAAATTGGTAGATAAATGTCAACCTTTTCTTAAGCTACTTAAGAAAGATACCCCTTTTCAATGGGATGATGAATGTCAAGAAGCCTTTGAAGCTCTTAAAAAATATCTTCTTACACCGCTAGTGCTTGTTCCACCTAGGCTAGAACATCCTTTTATTTTATACATTTCTGCCTCAGAACTTGCATTAGGAGCAATGCTAGTGCAACATGATGAGGATAAGAAAGAATGAGCCATTTATTACATAAGCAGAACTTTGGTAAGCTATGAAACTCATTACACACCCTTAGAAAAACTTTGTCTAGTTATTGTGTTCTCTACATAGAAACTGCCACTATATGCTTAGCCAGAAAATATTTGTCATCGCAAAATTTGATCCATTACGATACTTGATGAGTAGACCTTATTTATCAGGATGAGCAACAAAATGGGTTCTCGCTCTAAGTGAGTTTGACCTAACCTTTATTGGTCAGAAGTCCATTAAAGGGCAAGTCATAGCAGATCAACTCGCTATTGCCCCTCTTGAATCTACTCATCCTTTAACAATAGAATTTCTAGATGAATGCCTTAATTTAGAAGGTGATCATTTAGATTCTTGGTCTCTATTTTTTGATGGAGCCCATTGTATGAGTGGCGCAGGTGCAGGCATCATATTGGTGTCTCCACAAAAATAACTTATCCCATTATCTTTCAAACTCCAATTTGCCTACACAAATAACACAACAGAATATGAAGCCTTGATTCTTGGGTTACGAGTAACTTTGGCCTTGAATATTAAAACCTTATCAATTTTTGGAGACTCGCAACTCGTGGTAAATCAAATTAATAATATTTATCAAACCCGAGATGAGAAACTTCATCCTTATAAAGAATATGTTTTAAAACTTATGTCTTTATTTGAGAAAGTTACTATAGAAGCTATCCCTCATACTAGTAACCATTCTATGGATGCTATGGTAGCAACTGCTTCTCTTATTCCTTTAGAGTTGGATGATGATCATGCTACTATCATCATTCACCAACTCCAAGAACCCACTTCATTAGAATCTTGCTTAGCACCCTTGGATGTCTTCGTAATTGAAGAAACATCCTTAGAACCATGGTATGGGGATATCTTCAACTTTCTCCAAAATAGATTATTCCTAGATGGCCTAGATAGGAATCAACGTAGACTATTGCGTAAATGAGTTGTTCATTTCATAATCATTGGAAGCACCTTGTATAAAATATATTTTGAAGGTATCCTTCTAAGATGCCTCAACCTAGATGAATCCAAAAAGGCACTAAGTGAAGTGCATGATGGATCTTGCGGAGGTCATTTTAGTGGTGGTGCCATAGCCAAAAAACTCCTACAAATGGGATATTTTTGGCCCTCCATGGAAAAGGATGCTAATGATTATGTGCATCGATGTGACAAATGTCAGTGACACGCAAATCTTGTCCATGCTCCTGCTCAAGAACTTCAAGCCATTTCTTCCCCTTGGCCTTTTTCAAAATGGGGCCTAGATATTATTGGGAAGATTAATCCAATTTCATCTGATGGTCATAAGTTCATCATAACAACAATTGAATACTTCACAAAATGGGTAGAAGCCATGCCATTGGCTTCTTGCATAGGAACCCAAGTCTCTAAATTTATTTTTAATCAAATCATCTATAGATTTGGGATTCCCTCTACACTTGTTTCTGATAATGGAACATGCTTCAAAAATAAAGACATACAAAAGCTTTGTGCAAAATATAAAATCCAACATAGATGGTCTACTCCTTACTATCCACAAGGAAATGACCAAGCTGAAGCATCCAATAAAACTTTAATTAAGATCCTAAAAATATTGGTTAATAAGTCAGGATGAGATTGGCATACTCAATTGTATCCAACCTTATGGGCTTATCGGACCAGTGTTCGAACCCCTACAGGTGCTTCTCCCTTTGTCCTAGTATACGATATCGAAGTTGTATTTCCTTTTGAGCTTGAAGTACCTTCTTTAGGTCTTTTACTTCAAGACATCGAAGTAGGAGATGAATATCATGTTGGATGATTAAGTCAGCTAGAAATTTTAGATGAAAAGTGCATAAATGCTTTAGAGCATCTTTGCGCTTATCAAGACAAACTCAAAAGATCATACTCAAAGAAAGTTCATACTCGATCTTTTGAGGTTGGTGATCTAGTTCTTAAAGAAAATCAGAAAAATACCAATGCTCGAACTGATCTTAAAGGAAAATTTCAACCAAATTGGCTAGGTCCATTTATCATCACTACTAAATTTGGATCAGGTGCATATCATTTGGCTACCTTAGATGGAAAATACCTTAAGGAACCAATGAATATAATGCACCTTAAAAGATACTATGCATAAAATCAAGTTTCACCATTGTACATAGTTGTCAATATCTTGTACATACATTGCTTGCATTTAGTTTAATTCATAATCACAACCATCTCATATAAATCATCTTTCATTTAGTTCCATTTATCCTATATTTCTTAAATAAAGTTTTGGTCCAATTGCATATGGCATATGGTCACATCCAATTACTATCTTACTTAAATATTAGACTGATGTTGTCAAAATTCATAGTCAATCTTGATTTCTTTCGAAAGAAATTCAGAGTTTATCTTGAACCACTCACAAGATTTACATTTTAATAAAATCTTGATTCTCGATATTGATTATAAATCTCTCTTGAACCAAAATCACTATTTCTCATTAAGAAAATTTTGAGTTTTGGAAACTGATTCTACCACTTTTTGAACCAAAACACACTTACACATCTTAAAAATGATTTTGCACTAGGAAAGATGATGCTACATAGTAGTCCTAGCTCCTTAAGTGAAAGGTTTCCCTTGCTATCCTATTATGCGCATGGTCTAGAATGTTGAGAATTGACAAAAGGACAAGCTCCCCCTACCCGAATAAATCCCTTGCTCTTCCACAAAAGTGAGCAAGTATCCCTTGAAAAAAAAAAAAGAAAATAATTTTACTACAAAGCAAATAAATCCCCTTGTTAAAAAATGAGCAAGAATCCCTACCTAAAAGAAATCAAAAGAAAAGAAGGGGGTAATGAGCTTGAATCCCTGGAATTCCTCAATTATTTGAAAATCATGGGGTGATCCCCATTACAACAATGGGTTGAATGAAACCCGCTTGGAAATGGGGTAGTCTTACGCGTGGTGACATGTCTATCACATTAGTGACCTTCTTTTGTACAGACCAATGTCCACTTGTGGATAAGCTAGCTTTCGGTGGCTTGTATTACAAAGTAGTTAAGTCCAACCGCATGCATAAAATCATGGTAAATGAATTCATCATTTGCACACACATTGGTTCTTAAAGTTGGTTTGCATCATTACCTTACTCAAAATTGGTAAATGAACTTCATAAGCACACACATTTGATCCTTGAGAGATTTTGTATCATAATTAAGATCAAGATGGAAAATGAATACACAAATCACACACTAGTTCTTGATAAACTTGATTTCATCCTAAAATGACCAAGATTCTCCTTGAGTTTTGATTAGTTGAAGTCACTATATCCTCATGGATTTGTATGACTATTAGCATAAGCAATTGGCCCTAAAACCAATTAATCTTGCATCTCATATCTACCACCTAGTGTAATGCATTCATTTCATCATATTGCATGATTGCTTGCCATATACAAAAATTTGCATTGATCATACATAATTGCTTAGTCATGTAGTTGCATATAGACTTCACGATGATGGCATGAGATAACCCTAAATAAAATCTCTCCATTTACTTCACACTAGGAATATTATGCCTAGCGCAAGTCCTCTATCCTATTTTTCATGCTTAATCACCCTCATTACATTGTACTTCTCTTAAATTTAAATCAAAATTAAATTTAAGATCACACATTACTTATCATCAACTATATCACTTTCAATCAACAAATCTCAAACTACTTTTGGATCATAACCCTTCGATGTCAGCAACAACAAAACCTCACACAGGATCCGCTTCATGACCAACGCGAGGGGTAGCCTCCATAAATGGTCATATACAAGCACACATCCTCGAGGTCTATTATTGATTGATCAAAATCGTAAGGGTATATTTCCCAAACAATATTTCTTCTACAAACAATTCAATCACACTACATCACAAAATTACATCAAATCACACTTCACTTTCCTACAATGATATCTTGATTAAGCATGATAAAAAACATTAGCAATCAAACATGACCATAAGCATGATTATGTAGAATCATAAAAAAAATAATCATATTTTGCATTACACACAACCATAAAAATAAAAATACCAAAAGAAAACAATAGTAGTCATATACATATATATTACTCTCTCAAAAAGGTACATAATATACAAGTCATCGACTGGAATGCCATAATAAAAATTAATATACTCAATCACTAGGGGGTATACCACAAAAAAACCTTAGTATATCATCCCCTAGACCCTCTAGAGCTTTGGCTATCATCAGGTGGTGGTGTGCCTGAAACTAAGGAGCCCTAGACACTATCCTAGAAGAGGATCTGGCATGACTCAAAGGGGTAAACTCTAGAGGCAATGGAGCCCTTTGACCCTTAAGAACTAACTAAAAATATAATTTCTATTAGGACACCCATTGTGATATCGTGACCACCTCTACCAATAACACTACTACCCAAGGACTAGCCTAAAGCTCCACTCCTCATATGACATGACAGTCCCTATCCTGTCACTTTATGCCTAAGATAGGATAGCTGAGTCTGAGTCTATCCTAATAGAGCCTATGGCTACATGAGTTGTACCTCTAATGCCTGAATTTAGCTCACTTGAATACCAATTTGACTCCTCAAACTGACATTCTCTATCCATAGAGCAACCACCTCTCCTATGTTGCTCGACTCCCCAACCTCCATAGCAATGCCCTTCTCAGGTGAGTCCTATCGAGGAGATGAGGGGACCTCCTACTAAGGAGATAGTGTAGCCTACTCTGATGGGGGTACCTACCATTGTAGGGATCCAACCTACTGCTATTGACCACTCCCTCCCTCAATCTGAAGGACCCTCTCCTACCGAGAGGACCTCTATATCTACCTACCTCCTCTCATCTAAGGACCCTCTCTCCTCTGTGTCCTCTATCTCTCCCCTACTATAGTCTGGTAGATCTCTATCTAGCAGCCTCTTGATAGGCCCATTATACCTGATCTACCATACCTCTCTCCCATGTGATCCTAGTAGGAAGGATGGTAGCATACCACTCATGGTACCCATCCTCTACTCCCACATCATCTACCTCAAGGAGTACGACTACAGGATCATCCTCATCTAGCTCTACAAATAACTAAGTTTAGGTGCCCCACTAGTTGTCGTAGGATCACAAGTCACTCATCAATACAAAAATCCTTATACCGAGGGAATCCCCTACACCAACCCAAAATGATACTGCACTCGGTCAACCTGATGCAGCTCTATCTCTCCCTTATCCATCCATAGCCATCACACTCATCACACATGAGCCAACTCCTCCCTATCCTCATCCTAACTAGGGTGTCCTCACCAAGGTCTCTAGTAGATGTGAGGCACATTTAGCTCATCAATCACCTACCTAGCCTCCTCTAGGCCATCCCTCCTCTATCTATTGAGGAGAAAGCCCCTATGATCTCCTCACTACAATGTGCTCCCAACACCATACCTATAGTAAAGTCATGAGGACCAAGCTATGACCCTTCTTATACATGACATTAAATAATATCATGTATAAGTGATAGAGTATATATGGTCCCCATGCAAACCATTGGCTAGAATCTTACATATCAACCACTACACTAGCCAAGGCCCATGGGAGATGTCATCCACTCTAATGGCACAATAATAACCCTACAACTATCCCAGACAACACCTCTATCAGTCTAGAAACTCCCTCTACAACTATCAGTCCCTCAATGTTGACTCCACTCTAATCAATAGAAAAAGATGGATCCCCTATCAGCCACTGCATCACCTGAGCCTAGGTCATCAATTGATATACAAACTAACCCTTGATAGGAACCCAAAGGATCCTCCATACATCCTCCAAAGTTAGAGTCATCTCCCCTATAGGTAACCAGAATGTAGAGGATCCTAGATACCATCTCTCTGCTAGTGCAATAAGTGGAGAATAGTATACCTCTATCCATGGCATCTCAGCCACATGTCGAAGCCCTACCACCTCAAGAACTAATCTATCATCATCACTCAGGCCTCTAACATGCTCATCAAAACCCTTATACCACCACTCACGGTTCTTAAGAGAACCTCACTACAAAACCAAAAATAAAAGCAATAATTAGTAAAATATTATAATCATAAACAAAAAACATCAAAATTCACAAAAGCAATGATTTACAAAATACACTTGTCCTTTTTTTGCAAATTATGACTTAATTTACAAATTTGGACCTTGTGTGCAAATTCAAAAATAAATTGCAAATTTGGAGTCATGCAAAAATAAATTTGGATGACTGAATATACCTTATGCATGACCGAATTTACGAATTCGAACTCCTTAGTCAAATTTGGACGTACAAAATCATTGGAAGCCACCCAAATTCATGAATTTGGATATCTATCTAGATGAATTCGAATATCCAAATTTATCGAAACATTCGAATTTGTGGTTCTAGTCATGCGATAGTAGGCCACATCAAAAATCCTAAAAATCTAAAAAATAAACCTAAAAATCCAAAATTTGAGGTCATAGAAAGGCTTACCCGTATCCTTACGCCTACTCTATTGCCTCGGCTTGCACTACATCCACCCGATGAAGAGGAGCTACCATTTTCTCTAGAGCAAAAACTATAAATGGAAGGGTAAAAATGAATTAGGGTTTTACCCTAATTCTCTATTTATACCCCTTTTTACCCTTTTTCTTCAAATTTTGAGTTTTGTAACAAATTTTGAATTTTTCACAAAACTCGAAGGGGGTACCCTAGATAATAAATAATAAAAGAAAATATGTAATTTTATTCTTTTACAGCGTAACTCCCCTTTCTGCTACATATTTCTTTAACGCATTTATTGCTCATAAATGCACCAAAGAGGGGGTAAAATGTAGCCATGGAATTTTGACACACTTTCAAAATTCCTAGACTCCCTAGCAAAAATGTTGTCCCTCCTTAGCAATGTACCTTCCCCCTTCAACTGTTTGCCTTAGTTTTCATGCCAACTAAAACCGAATCTTATCCTTTCCCTCCTTTTTTGCAAATTTGGATGATTCCGATAAAATTGAAATCGTTTGAATTTAGGCAAATCAAACGTGCACCTAAATTTGGTGCATTGTTTGGATTTTACCTCCAATCTAGGCAATCCCAGATTTTTTATGAATTCGAAACCATTCGAATTCGCCCAGATTGGAAAATTTCTAAATTCCTCTAAACCGATCTGATCTATCTTCATCTTCCTCCCTATTTCCTTGACCGACCTCGGATGTTAAATGTCATTGCAAGAAACTCCTTACCCTTAAATCCGAATGAATATTTATCAACCAATAATATCAACTATAACTCACGAATTCAATTCATAATTATCGCAACAGAAGTAATGATGAACAACTCAAATAATTGTAATTTACATAGCACCTCTTTAGGAGGGCAGATCCCCACCGTAAAGGAAAATATGCAAAATCACAAGTGATGGATAATAATCGATGAAAGAGATGATCAAACCAAATTAAATAATGTCATATAAATATCAATAATTCCTTCCTTGGAAACATAGCCAACGACTATGTTTGGAACGTAGCATGACTCCCCTCCTCGAAAAGATTTATCCTCAAAGTTGGAAATGTTTAGAAAATACTTTCAGGTTCCCATGTAGCATCTTCTTCGGGTAAGTCCTTCCATTTGATGAGAAATTCTTGGATGTGACGAGATCTCAGTATGCATATTCTACTTTGTAGAATGGCTTTCGCTTGGAGATATATATGCCCTTCTACATCTAGTATTGGTAATTCTAACTGAGATTTCACTTTCTTGTCGATCACCTTCTTGAGACACCATCTGGCATGATCATGGGATATTTTGGTAGGTAGTCCCTTTGGTTTCTGGAAGACCTCATCATAGGTGGCCACAATGTTTTCTAGATTGGATTTTTGACGTATCTTGTGCTTGCATTTACATATAATTAATTTGAGTGAAGAATCCATGACTACCTTTGCTTACTATTTTTTCCATGTTGTGTGAACTTACTATCTTTGATGGAGGTGTTGGAATTCCTTGGAGGCGAATGGTATTCCCATTTTATTTCCATTCAACAAAGCACTTCTTGTAATTAAAACCGACCATGGTTTCCATTTGTTCTAACCATACGACTCCCAAGATAACTTCTGAATTCCCTAAATTCATAACAAAAAGAGGATCCTGCCAAGTATAACTTCCCATTTGTAATAAAATTGAAGATATTTTACCTATACATTGAGTGCTACTCCCACTTGCAATTTGAACTTGAAATTTATCTTGATTGGAGGAGTTGATGTGTAAGTTTAATGCCTTGGCAAGCCTTGTGTCAATAAAGTTGTGAGTACTTCCTGAATCAATTAATACAATTACCTTCTTTAGTTGAATGAATCCTTCTACTTTGATTGTATGGTGAGATGATGACCCCATAAGAGCATGTACTAAAATTGCCATAGTATCTTCCCCATCTACAACCACCTTGTGTTCAATTTGGTCATCGTCTAGGGAATTATCAAGTGAGTTGTTCTCCTCTATTTCTTCATATTCCTTGTTAGCATATTCAATTTGAAAGCTTTGTCATGGAACACATGCCTAATATTTTGGATGGTTATTGTGATATTTATAGCAAAAATATCTTGATGGTTGATCATGTCTACAAAAAGAGTTGTTGTGATATTGAGGTTGACCATATGAATCACGTCGTGTGGATGTTTCTAGTTGCACCTTCTTCTCTGCCAACTTGGCAATCCTTATACACTCATCTATCTTGGATGGATTTTGTAAGTCCACTTCGACTTTAATATTCTCTTTCAACCCATTTCTAAAAGTAGCTACCACCACATCTAGTTGTAAGTGTCTTGCATAGTGAAGCATACTAGTAAATTCTGAGATATAGTCCCCTACCAATCCTGTCTGCTTAAGTGACATCAACCGCACTATGTAGGAAGTTGTGGGACCTTCATCAAATCTATGAAGAAAGGCATCAATGAAATAATTCTAGTAGAGGATGTTTTTTCCTATTTCTCATTTGTACCATGTAAACCATTGATAAGCTTCAGTGCCCAATTTGGTTGCAACAAAAGGAACTTTTCCAAATCTTGGAATTGGTATAATTCCAAAATACCTTCCATTTTGGCTATCCACCCATGTGGATTGTGACCCTCAAAGGTGGGCATGTCAATGCATGGAAAATTGACTCTAGTAGGACCTCTTTGGTGGTAAACATTGTGCCTATCTTGGTCCTCATTATTCTCCTGTCTATAGTTGTGATTTTGGGAAGGTCTACCAAAACCCCTTTGTTGCTCAAAAATTCTTCATTTCCCAAATCCTCATTATTTCTTTGTCCATTGAGATTTGGAGAATGACCATTATGACCTCTGTGGTGTGTATAGTCTTCATACTGATGCTCAATACTCCAGTGGTTTGGGCTAGGAGGATTTGGTTGGGATTGTCTGGCAAGTAGTTGGGATATGTTGGTATTCATGTTTTTAATAGTCTCTACTAAGGCTAGTAAGGTCTCGTTAGTGACCTTGGGGCTTCCTGTTTCCTCTTGTGTGAGGTTCTCATGGGAGGAATTTGGGGAGGTATTGGATGCCATTTTGTTAAATAATGGATGACTTGGGTTAAAGCTAGTAATTCCAAAAGGAGAAGAAGAATTTTGTGTACCTTTGCTTCTAGGAGGTCTTCTTTGTGAATTTAAGCTTCCTTCGTTGGAGTTATCCAAGCTGGATAATCGACCATTTTGTCCTTTGGTCCACCTTTTGCTCATGCACTCTTCATAATTTCCTGCTTAGAGGCTCTTGTGCTTCAATTTTCTATAAAAATTTTATTGACTTTGGTAAAAAAATTGGTTTTTTTTTGGTTTATTGTCACTCTAACTATGATGCGGATTTAGTTGGCTCTCCTCATTTTGAATTTGACACTAATGTGATAGTTTAACACCTGATTTGATAGAAATGTGACAGTTTGACACTGATTGTGACTGTTTAACTCTGATTTGATAGTAATGTGACAAATTGACACTGATTTGACAACAATGTGACATATTGACATCTGATTGTCCTTGACATGACTAAGGACTAACATTAGGTAATACCAAAAATTGGAATTGACTGATGACATGAGATAGACAAGACACTAGAAGTAAGACCAACACCGAATGCATAATCTTAGTGATGACATGATGAGGACACAAAGGACACAACTAAGATTGAGACTGACACATGATGAGGACATGACTAAAATACCTCAGTAACAAGGATAACATAGTAATGGACACAATACTGACATGCTATGTGATGCATAAGACAAGAACCAACAACAAAGCTAAGGCTAGACAAGACTCGATAGCAAAGCTAAGGCTAGATAAGACCTGACAACAAAGCTAAGGCTTGGGATGAAATGACACTTGACTCGATGTGAAAGACAAGACCACTACAGTGAAATGAAGGACTATGAAAACTAGGATAACTAGACGAAGAAAACATGGCCACAATAACTTACATGTATGGATAGGCTAGCTAGCATGTGACCTAGGTCACACCTCAATAGGTGTGTCGAAGGCTTTTTAAAGGCCAATTCTTACATTCCCCACTATATATTGGATAATTATTCCCATGTAAATTTTAAAAAAGAAATTTGTACTTTATTTTTAGATGTAAATTTAATATAATTCCTACTTCTCATTGGTTGGCGTTGTCAGAGTTGTACATGATGGTTTCTTAGATGGTTCTACGAAAATTTTATTGGTATGTGACGTGCATTGAACATGTTATCTTGGTGAATCCTTCGATTACCCCGTGATGAATTTTGACCCCAATTTTACCTTGTATAACAGTTCTTAAAACATGAGTTTTCTCACCTGGTGGCCAATTGTGCATGCATATTAGAGTTTGTGATTTGCTAGTTTTGGTGTTGATACGGGATGATGGCCTTGCCATAGTATTAACCTATGAATGTTTGTAATAATTTTCTCCATTCGAAGACCTTCAGTTGATGCACACGATTATGGAGATACTTGCTATTTTATTATGGTTATTTGAAGGGATGTTTCCAAAGTTGCAGCACCCAAGAAGTGATGAAATGCTGAGTGCGGAAGATACTACCACATGGTCGAGTAATCGGTGATCCTGATACCACATGCAAGGAACTCCTTGCCCTTAAATCTGAATTATCAACCAATAATATGAAATATAACTCATGAATTCAATTCATAATTATCGTAGCAGAAGTAATGACGAATGATTCAAATAATTGTAATTTACACAACACCTCTTCAGGAGGTTAGATCCCCATCGTAAAGTTAAATATTCAAAATTGCAAGTGATGGATAATAATCAATGAAAGAGATAATCAAACCAAATTAAATCATGTCATATAAATATCAATAATTCCTTCCTTGGAAACATAGTTGATGGCTATGTTTGGAACATAATAGTCGTAAGCTACCATAGACAATGTTAATGATGATTTTTGTAGGAGCTTGGAGTGGAGAAGAACTTTTCATTTGTTATTGCAGATTTTCTGAAGAGATCTCATCATCCCATCATCATTCTAGAGGCTATATGAGACAATAAAAAGTATCCCTGATCCATGTGCTTTGATTTTTTTAGTATTTTTCATGTTGTAGGTTTTTGAACTAATTTGAAGCCTTTCAAATTCACTAAAAGGCTTTCAAAATTGCTCTGTGATTTACTAAAATTGATCATTGCAAGTCTCTAAATCTAGACGTTGCAATTTTGAAAAGATTAAAAATATTTCAAATTTACTAGAAGCATCTAAATTCATACATACTATAGACACCAAACCCTAGCCACTTATCCTTCATCCTGGTCATTCTGCTATCAATTGGTCCACCACATTACTTTCTTGCCATTATTTTGGCCATTCCATGCCTTTCCTGCCATCCAATGGCCTACTTTAGCCCTTTCCTACCATTTTCTAACCCCTATTTGACTTATTTATATTTATTTTATATTATTTATATTTAAATATTATATTTTATATTATATTTTAATATATTTATTATAAAATATATATTTATAAGCCAAATTACCCTAAATCGTTCGATCCGATATAATATCAGTTGTTCTTCTTCCTTAATCCGTGCCACACCTAAAGTTTAATATCAACCTTTGGATCTACTTTAATATTAGCCACACAATTAAAATTTTTAAGCTAAAACCCTAAGAAAACCCTAGGCTTGATAATAAATAGGAGCATTCTCAATGCTCAACCCTTGAACCCTCGATATTCTGAAGCTTTAGCTATTTGAACTTACTTGTGAGATCTAACCTTACCTAGAGCTAGTTTCTTGTGAGTAGATTGTGCCCTAGCCTAGCCTTCCCAAAAAACCCTAGTTTGCCCTAGGATTTCCTCATTCCTACCATCTTCGTAGCTCATTCCCGCTATCACCATCATCTTCCATTTATCGAACCCTTCACAACCCCTCGATCTACTTTTGCAGATCTAACCCTAATCCATAGGTGCTCTCGGACACCTAGTGCATCCCACAGGAACAATAGTGTACCTACTGCATTCTCCAGGTGCAACATAGAGCCTACTATCCCCACAGCCACAAAATAGAACCTATAATGTAAGATCTTCAGGTGTCATCGGGGCACCCTACCATCAATCTACAATGGAGCAATGAAATAACATCATCAACAACAAAGTAAGTATTTTATGCATTTTTATTTGATGTTATTTGGATTCTACATATTTTGTTTATTAGATCTAGGGGTTTTAGTTTGAATTTCTAAGGGTTCACATTGTGGAACCCTCATTTTGTTTGATAACGGATCTATGTTTGTTATGTGCAGGATCATGTAGCATCAACCAAGGATTATTGAGTAGCTATTGAAGCTAGAGTGGTCCGATTATAGATAACCAGAAGCCCACTCATCTTGTTAGAAGCAAGATACATTGGAGACATTATTTACTTTGTAGCTAGGGTTTCAAAGAACCCTAGCACCTATATTTATTGTATCAAAATAAGTTCTTTTGAACAAACAAATTGTAACAAAGGATTTTCTTAGCTCCCCCCATTTATTGAATAAAATCATATTTTGTGTAGTCTCTTGTTCATTGGAATTATTTTACTTTCATATTTGTTTTAGTGTCATATTTTCACTTCACAAATGGTAATCATGATGGGACCCCACAAGGGTTCTACTTTTTTATTTACTTTGTTGTACTAATTTCATTCTATTGTTCCATTTTATAGGGTTTTATAGAGTGAAAAACTAATCAAAATCATCGGTTAGGGTTTTTGGAAGGTCCTGTGATAGTTTATAGAAGGTGCATAGGCACTCTGTGGCACCTGTTGATCCCCACAGATGTCCTACTGCACCTACACAGGCACCTCACTATGCCTACAGAGGTACCCAGGTGCACCTGGCAATGGTTTGGAGCAGAGCTTAGGCTTATGGGTAAGCCCTACAACCATTCTATTTCAATTTCTATTTTTATGTATTTCATTATTTCACTGTTTATTTTTAGATTTTAATATTAAAATGAACAAAAATTAAATAATCTAGATATAAATTCATTTTATATTTCATCTAGGGCATCTATGCATTAAGTCATCACATATTTTGAATTTTTTGTTTTGAAAAAGAATTGCAAATTCAAATAATTCTTGCATCTTTCTATTTGCATTTGAAAGTAAATAACATTAATTAGAATTTGGATCTTAGAAGTTAAGGGTTTCTTATTTTACTTATCTAAGTAGGAACAATACTTAAATGCAAAAATTATTCCTGCCCTAGGGTGACTCCTTTGGTAGAGAGGTGGACGAACCCTCCGGTTGCTATTTAGGTAGGGGATTTTAAGCGGTGTACTTCACACTTTTTAGAAGAAATTTGTATTTATGTGTTGGATTCTAATTTAGATTTGTGAAATCTATCACCTTTAACATTGTTTATCCACAATAAAAAATAGAAAATTTAAAATTAATCACACACAACATGTTTCACTTTAAACAGTAGTGGCTAGATTTCATCACCAGCCATTACTTGAGATTTGGTGATGGTGGCAGTCATTTCCATCCACCAATCTCTACCCTTAGACACCTTAGGACTACCCCCGAGAAAATTTGTTGGATTTCATCACCAAAAAGAATCTCGTTGCCCCATCCAACTATAGTTTTTCACCTTTATTTTTCATTAAGCAATATTAGGATACATCAAACACACAAAACTATCATTTCTAAAAGGAATTTACACTAAAAAGAGATAATCAATGAATAAGGTAAGCCACACAAGGTGAAACTTAGGATTGATTGTTTTCTTTGTTTTTAAATTATTTATCTCTATTTTCAATTTTGGAGATTTAATTGGATAGTCCTAAAATTGCATTTTGATTTAATTACTTTATGGTTCTAAATCAAAATAAAACAAAGGTATTAAGTAAAAATAGTTTAATGAAAAATACAACAAACATACCCACTACTTCAGTAGCCAACCTTTCCAATTCTATGCAACCCAGTTCATCTCTCCCATAAGAGGGATCCCTTCATGTAGACACCTAAAACGCGTCATGTCGAGGGCGACTACTCATATGGACATGCTACAAGACCATATGGAGGATCTTGGATAGACTCCAAGATAGAGCAAGTGGTTCTAACCACTCAATTTAGGCATTTTGGCCTAATCAGTCTGAACCGCAGCCCAGACCTATGGTCTCCAGTCTAAACCATGGTTGACACCTATGGTCTATAGTCTGGACCGCAACTGTGACCTGCGGTCTTAACTGAAGTTCAGTTAGGCCTTCCATCCGAGCCAAATTGGTTGGAATGGCCAAAATATCTAGAAGAAGGTAGTTGAAGGATGAAATATTCTAGAGGCTTCCATCCCAACTGTCCTAACCACCCTTCTTGGTCTTGGCTTCTCCATGAAGCCACCCCTAGCCCTAGGGGCATGCTATAAATACCCCCTCCAAATGGGGAGAAAAAAAGAAGCAAGCATTGGATATTTGAGCAGCGAAGCCCTGGAGAATTGTACACTCAAACTGAGTATACTAAGAGATAGAGCTATTGCACTTAATCCCCGACCCTTTTGCCAACATTCATGATGAATTGCATTATGGATGCCCTAGGTGCTTAGGAGAGTCAAGAAGCACAAATCTGGGCAAACGAAGGCCCTTCACATCGAATTGACCACCAAATCAGTCTGAGGACAATGAAGGTGACCCTTGAACATCAATTTGGACAAGGAGATCAAGCCCACTACCCCTAATTTTGAGGGTAAACCTATCAGAGGTCAAACCATGGCTATCAACCATGGTTCATAGTGCAGACCGCTCACCAGAGCTATGGTTTGCAATAGGTGATAGATCACCTTACTCTTTTCATTTATATCCAGTTAAATAGGTTAGATTAATCATTTCTTAGGTTTAATTGTAGTTTAGAAGAATTATGACCATGGGAATTAGCTTAGAATAGATAGTTTATGCTTTGCATTAATTAGGACATTTGTGGATCTTTTATGCACCTTTATGCTTCTATTTTGTTATCTGATCCATGCATTATTTGTCTAATGATCTCCTTTATGCTATATTACAAATCTTGATTCAATTAGCATAGTTTAAAGGTTTTCTTTATGTTTTCTTGATCATTAGTTTAATGGCATTATCATGTATGTTTCCTTAAAGGGCCTCATCATGAGAGGCTATCTATATTTTTGATCGTGTGTTGTTGTTTCTTGATCGTAGGAAGATAGGTACAAGAGGAGTCTATATCATAATCCTTCCACATCGTGAAGAAGGGGGTCAACTCCACCCCAAGGCAGTTTGTGACTAGTCAAAGGGCAATATTAATGTGCCTACCCTATTGAGGGCATTGGCAATTGTATAGACTGTATCATCATTCAAGTGACCCTAAGAGGGGCATATTTGTAATAGAGATTCATTCATAATCAATACAAGAAATATCATTTTGTTGAATTTATGCAATGTGTCAAGCTTTTACGCTTTTATGATGACTATAGACTAATACAGTAGATAGGAGCATGCTTTTTGGTTATGTCAGAAGGTGATCACGGTGGAACTCCACATTTGTAGCCCCTGAGTGCTGACATTCTTGAATTTTTCTTATCTCAGGTGCTAACCATAGCTAACAACTATGGTTATTTGTTGGCCCATAGCTTTCACCCATGGTTCACACTGTAGCCCATAGACCAGAGCTACGGTTTACAATAGAAGCAACAGACAACAGAGAAACCACTTGGCATCAGATCAGGAGCTGAGGTAGGCTCTATTTTTATTCTCTATTCTATATTTTCTTCTCTATGTTTTTATAGTAAGCGTTAAATCAATTGCAAATTAGGTACACTAAAGAAAAAGGGTGAATGAATAGTCCTAGTTTGCTTTCGCATTCCTTCCATTAGAAAGGCGTTGCTAGGAACAACGGACCTCTGATTGTAGTCCACCCTAGAATACAGTGACCTTGATAAAAATTGAGTGGTCATTTGCATGCTTGAGGCCCAATTAGAGGCCATGTCATCGTAATCGCATTGTCATAACATCATGTAGGACATAGCATGCATACCTTTCTAAATTTGAAATGTTCCTTTTCTTTTTATGCATATCATGTAGGAATGATCATATGAATGCTCTTTTATGCATTTGTCTTTATGCAAAGTAAAACGAACCACACACACCATGTTTCATTTAAACATCAGTGGCGTTGGGCTCTCACATCCAACCCATTTGATTGAGACCAACAGTGGATGTCATTACCACTTGGTTGGCTCATTTGAAATTGTATTATCGGGACCCGCTCATGGCCAAGGCCGACCCAAGAACTGTCCTATCCATGCAAAATAGCATGCACTCATCTTTGAAAGAGTGTATCGCTATGCACGGTGTGTTGGGTGAGGGTTGGTAGTACCTATGCTACCTCATTGAGTATGGACTTCATTCCCATATTTGGCTTGTGCGAGTGTATAGGTGAAAGCCAATTAAACTGAGAATAAAATCCAACGATTTTGCAAAACACGTGAGAGTTTCTCATACTGATACAACACATTTTGAAACAACATCAAACAGTTTAGGGCTCATTTTAAAATTTAAAAATAAGATAAGCATCATTGTATACCTTGTTTGATAATAAAAGATACATCTAGACGTTAGGTACACTATGGTGGATACACGGGGTGGTCGACAAAGGTGCAAGCCTGAAGCCAATGACCAAGCCCCAACCGATTCACAAATACATGTGTCTAGTCCTCAACCACATGAGCAAACCGAACGTCATTCGATGAGCATTAGAGGAGACAACTCGACATGAGGGGATCCCATTGAGCATACCCCTGATAGACTAGCATCAATGCATTCTATTAGACATAGATTAGAGCATGGAGCTTCTCAGCTTGAGGGTGCTCCACTCGAAAGCCATTATCAAGACCGCATTGCACGTGCATCCATGAGATCGACCGAAGAGTATGTCATGCAGGGGACCAGATTGGTACCCATTCGCACTAAGTCTATAGGGTGTACTATACCCCCACCTTATGAGTATAGAAGGAATAGAGATCCACCCATTCAGGGGCAAGTAGATGGGCTCCCTATTGAGCGCAAGTCTACCCATACTCCCATGCGTACTATAGCATGCAAGATCACCATCGATATATCGAAGGTGGGAGCTAATGGAACACCACCCCATGAGAGGTGGAGGTCTAGATAGCTAGATGGTCTAGGTAGTGTGTTAGAGCAGCTAGGCTGCAAGCCTTTGGCTCCGCCCACTCGTGCTCCGAGTGAGCATAGCGGGAGCACCATTAGAACTACTAGAGAGCATGGAGAGGCTTCTAAGCACCCTCATGTCTCATGTCCACCATCCATGCATGGTGGCACGTAGCATAGGACACAACATGATGTCGATGTCATCTTCACAGATAGAGGCAAAGGCACAACACATCAGTTCGATGGGTACAGAACCCACAAGGTCGCTCATATAGAGCAAGCATACCAAAGGCCTCCTACGATTGACCAGGTCGAAAGATCATATCGAATGGCCTCTGAACAGAAATGCCAACTCCTCCAAGATCAATTGGAGGATGCTCGCCTAGAGAGGCAATGCATTGAAGATGAAGATCTTCAGGCGTAGAGGCTTACTAGACAGAGGTTGTATGAGCAGCGCTTGCGTGAGGAGCGCATCCTCATCCAGAAGGAGCATGTAGAGTAGGAAGATAGGTTGGCTAGGGCTGGCCTATATTCTCAGGATGAGCATAGAGAGTAGGTGCATAGGAAGGCTCTTTCACAAGCCGACATGCACCATGAGCGCGTAAGCATTCACACTCATATCACTGCCCATCAGAGAGAGTGACCACCTTCGGTCGACAATCAGAGGCAGCAACATTATGAGGAACAAGAGGGGAACAGATACAACCAAGAATATCCTGAGAGTTCTCGAGCTGAGGAGGAGGAAGAGCAATGCCCTCCACCTCGATAGAAGAGGATTGTACCTCCCAGACCACCTCCATGCCGACTTAGGGAGGAGGAATTTCTATCTTCTGAGGCTTACAAAGCTTTGGTCGAGAAGGTCAAAGCAATTGAGAAACAAGGCGCGGCTGTCCAAAAGTTGACACTGAGGAAAATTCACAATGAACCTTTAGATCCCTCGGTGCCTATGCCCCCATACCCTGAGCATTTTGAGATGCCCAGGTTGGAAAAATTCAAGGGTGATGAAGAGGTGCAAGAACATGTCATGAGCTTTCTGGATGCTTGCTTCTAGATAGAGAACAATGATGCACTATTATTGCGTACGTTTGTCATGACACTCTCTGGTCCAGCTCGAGAGTGGTTCAATCAGCTAAAGAAACATAGCATAACAAATTTTGAGCAATTAGTTGATGCCTTTCTTGAATGCTATTCCTTTGGCATCAAGAAATAGGCCAACCTTTTTGATTTGGCTATGCTAGCTCAGCATGACGATGAGCCAATAGAACAGTATGGGAAGAGGTGGAGGAGATTAATGGTAAAGTTGTCATTCCTGATTCCTACCATAGAATTAACCTGAATGTTTACAAAGAGTTGTGCCAAGCACATCTCGCTACTATTGTAGCTACAGTAGTATGCTACATTCGAAGAAGCTTTGGTGCAAGCCAAGGTAATTGAGGACATCAAGTTGCAGGAAGGCAACTTGAAGCTCAAAACCAAGAAAGAGGGATATAAGAAGAGTACCTCAAAGCAACAGGGCAAGCAGGCCCATGTGAATCAGGTGGTACTAAATCTCCAAAATGAGGATAAGGGGCAAAAGAAATAGAATTATCAAGCCCATCCTCCTCCTACGCAATACGACCAATGCAAGAATAACTACAAGGGCAAGAACAAAGAGCAACGCCCACCTCGCATATTCACGCCATTGACGGAATCATTGACATCAATTTTTTGTCAGCTCTATGAGGCCAAGGCAATAAGATTACCCGAAGTCAAGATGGTTGATCCTAATCAGCCCAAGCCCAAAGACTATCAGGAAGATCTATTTTGCATATTTCATAGAGTGAAAGGCCATGACATCGAGGTATGTTGGTCTTTCAAACATATTGTGCAAAATATGATAGAAAAGGGAGAGCTTGTGGTACCAGGAAATCCCTAGGCATCGAACAACCAAAACATGGGGATTTTTAAAAATCTATTACCAAACCATGAGGCACCCCGTAACCACGTTGGCCACGTCAATCAAGTGCGAGTCGAACCACCTACCCAGGGGTTCATCGACATGGTCAATGTTGTTACCAGACATGGGAGGTATGAACAACCGAATCAACCTCATGCTCCCATTCAAATACAGGCCATGCCCCAACAGTGGTAGGCACAAAATATTCTAGGCCCACCAACGAGACCGGTGGTGACCATTAGGAGCAGGCTGGTTCAAAACCTGTAGATGACTCCTACAAAGTTGTCAATATATGAGCTTATACAATAGTCCCCTAGGCACAGGGAGACTCTTATGGACATTCTGAGGTCCATTGAGGTACAGTCCCAGGATGCACAAGCATTCACAAACTTTGTGGGGCACGTACAATAGTGCCAGGAACCAATGATCCAATTCTATGATCATGAAGTGAAAATGGTTTCTGCAAGCGTGGCTGACCCGCCACTACATATCATTGCATGTGTTAACCATGTGTCATTCAAAAGGGTCTTGATTGACACTAGTTCATCAATCAATATAATCATGACTAAGGCACTACACCATTTGAAATTGCCTAAATCACTCATCGTACCAACCACCTTTACATTGAGAGCATTTAACGATGCACTATGCTCTATGGTTGGCATGATTGTCCTACCTATTCAGGTGGGACTAAAGACCATTCCCATAATGTGTCACATGATAGAGGGTGCTTTGTAGTATAACATCCTACTAGGGAGGCCTTGGATTCATGAAATGCATTGTGTTCCCTCGATATTGCATCAGTGTGTCAAGTATATACATGAGGGACAAGTTCACATGGTTTCATCAGATGAAGAACCATTCAAGTTCATGAACTTAGCAGATTTTCCAGGGGGCTTCGTACTCCCATCAATGCACTTGGACATACGACCCACATCATCGATAAGGGTTCCAAGAGGTAAACAGGTGGTGCATGTTCAACCATCGATATCTATATCAAACAGATCTGAACATACCACTACAACTTCTCTGAGATCGAGTGCATCAGCAATGCATCAGGATGACAAGAAATTAAAGGTAAAATTGGGCAGGAAAGAAGCAAAGAACGTGCCCAAACCAGTCACCATTGAGGCTGCCACTCCCATGGAGGTGGAGGAAGCCCAAGATCAAGTCGAGGAGGCACCTCAGCCTGCTTCTCCTACATCATCAATAGGGTCATCCGCACCATGGGTGACTGTTCACCTAGCCAGTACAGGTCTGGGTGAGTATCTTGTGCAAAATGTGACCTTTGGTCCTATTTTAGAGACTACACGAGACATGGGCCGATCGATAGCCCATCGATATCTAGTTGGATCCATAGTACCATTGGGTGAGCCACCCAACCAAACAAACTTCATCTACGTCAGGTTGGATCAAGTTCCAACATGAGCACCCATGGAGATGGATGATGAGGAACAGTTCACGATGAACGTTCGGTACTTGTCCAACCCAGAGTATGCCATGCACATTTTTGAGCTCTATCATTGGCATGGATACGACCTTGGTATTTTTGAACAAGGATGAAGAACCCCTCTTGAACTACGTTATCAGTTGGCAACTGATAGGTTCAGATTGGGATTGCAGATTCAGGGACATGATGATTTACTCATTGCATCATTGGATCATTTATACCTGAGTCTAGGGGATGATGTGGATTTTAATCCATATCATCCTAACATGTCTAGTCTTCGGGGCAACAACCCAATGGTGTCAGTCATCACCATTGAGAGACCGAAGCTTGAACATGAAGAGTTCTCAGAGCAGAACCCTAGAGGCAACCTAGGTCATCAAAACCATATCACAACCGATGATACTAGTATGCAGGGGCACAACCCCACCATTCTAGGTGATCTCAATTTAGGAGATATTTGTAGTGAATATGGAGAGGAGTCCACCTCCAAAATAAGTGGACCGAGTTATGATGCAGATGGTGAGTCCTCAAATGATGATCAATCTGAGGAGGAAATTGAACGAGCCTTCGTGGTTCCGGTATTTCTATGCCATTTGCTGCCTAGAGAGCAATTAGATGAGATACAAGAGCATTTCATAGTCGATAGTGATTATGAAGATGAGATAGAGTAGGCCTACTTAAGGCCTCATCCAGCTAATCTCCCAATATTTGTGGACACGATAGAGTGGTCTGCTCATAGTAGCAATCATAGCGATGAGGATGAGATGACCGATCCGAGGCTTGTATATCCACTACATCTATTGTCTATGGAGTCAGAGTATGTTATAGAAGAAGTGCCTCTTAACACTGATCACTCTAAAGAGGAAGCAGAGCCAATTTTTGCAGGTGTCATATATACGATCATTCTATCCGATTTATCCAGATAGTGATGATAGTGACCGCAGAATCAGATACATGGGGCCACATCTGGTAGATCACCCCTTGCATATGGGGGAAGTGAAGGATTATATCTATATAGTGATGATGAGGATTCATTAGAGATGGCCTATTTGGGGCCTCATCACCTACGTAATCAGAATCCACCTCGAGGTCCACCACCTATTACAGCTACAGGTTTGCATCGAGAGATTAATCTCCAACATCGCCTCAGGGAAAGAATAAATCTAGAAGAGGAATATCAAATACTCTTTCCCCATCCACCTACTTATGCTGAGCTACTTGAGCTGAGAGATCCCATTTTGTAGTTAGTGCATAGGGAGGATCCAATTGTCCGGGCATCCCATAGGGAGGACCCGTTCATCCCCATACCATCTGAGCCAGATCTTGGGTATGAAAGCTACATAGATGATGTAGAGTTTAGTCCATGTGGTCCTGGAGATCAATTCCATTCCATCAACATGGTCTCCATTGATTTGACCACTCCACTCCACAATCCAGTAGATCCATCCAAACCATTGCATCTAAACATGGATGCTATCGATTGGGATCATGTTGATTCACCTAGTAGAGCCTGAAGACTTCTTCCCAAATGAAGAGATGTTGCAACCATTTCATTTTGGACCAGGTTATGCTTATGATGTCTATCATACTGAACATGCTTCCAATGAAGAACATATAAATCCAGTTGATGACATCCATTTGATCCCTACGCCTCATCATCTTGAGGAGGGATCCCATATGTCAGTAGAGGAAACCTTCGAAGTGGATATCGGTAACGACCCCACCAATCCAAAGAAGGTTAAATTTGGAATGAGTCTCACTCCAGATGAGCATGCTAGCATCATCCCTCTACTGAAAGAGAGACCTAACCTTTTTGCTTGGACATACAAAGATATGCCCGATCTAGACCCAAAATTGGTTACTCATAACCTTTCGCTAGACCCATCCAAGAAGCCTATCAAGCAGAAGCTCAGAAAGATGCATCCAACAGTAGCCTTAATGGTGAAAGATGAATTGCAAAAATTATTGGATGTAGAATTTGTCATTTCCATCGACTATCCAGAATGGGTATCCAATATGGTACCTATAGGAAAACCAGATGGAAGGATCCGTATTTGTATGGATTTTAGAGATCTCAACAAGGCAACACCCAAAGATTCATTTTCATTGCCCAATATCGATGCTCTAGTAGACTCTACTGTAGGTCATGAAATGCTCTCCTTAATGGATGATTTTTTTGGTTACAATCAAATTTGGATTAAGCCCGAAGACCAACACAAAACCATATTTATAACGCCATGGGGAACATTTTGCTACAAAGTTATGCCATTTGGTCTCAAAAATGTTGGTGCCACATACCAATGGGCCATGACATACATTTTTCATGACTATATGCATAAAATTCTTGAAGATTATATCGATGATTTGCTAGCCAAGTCATTGCTACGAGAAGAGCATGCGGAGGTCTTAAGAAAAGTCTTCGATCGCCTGATAGAGCATAATGTCAGGTTGAATCCTAAGAAGTGCGTATTTGGCGTAACTTCTAGAAAATTACTAGGGTTCATTATCTCAAAGAGAGGCATCGAAGTAGACCCAATGAAGGTCAAGGCCATTTTAGAAATGCGTCCTCCCACAAATATTAAGGAATTAAGGAGCCTTCAAGGCAAGGTAGCCTCGATAAAGTGATTTATCACTCAACTATCAGATAAATGTCGACCCATGAATCGACTACTACATAAGGGTGTCCCATTCAATTGGGATGAGGACTGCAAGGTAGCCTTCACTGAGATAAAGCAATACCTGGTGACGCCACTAGTGTTAGCTCCACCAAGGCCAGAAGAGCCTTTTCTGCTATATATATCAACAATAGACTTTGCGTTAGGGACCATGTTGGCCCAAAAGAATGTACAAGGCAAAGAGCAAGCCATATATTACATTAGCCGAACCTTGGTGAGTTACGAGCTAGGATATGCATATGTGGAAAAACTATGTTTAGCAGTAGTGTTCGCTACCAAGAAATTGTGGCACTACATGTTGAGTCATACGACATATGTGATATCAAAACAAAATCCTTTGCAGTATATGATGAGCAAGACATATCATAATACACGTACTGCAAAGTGGATCATGCTATTGATAGAATTTGATCTAGAATTCATAAGCCAGAAGTCCATTAAGGGACAGGTCATAGCAGATCAGTTAGCTGAGGTGCCACTATCCAACAGTAGGCCTCTAACAATCGAGCTTTCGGATGATGCAGTGTTTGTAGTATCCGAAGCTCCCAAACCCGAAGAACCAGAGAACAATGTTGATATGACTCTATTCTTTGATGGTTCAAAATGTGAGCAAGGAGCTGGTGTAGGGATAGTGTTTTTCATGCCGCAAGGAGCTCCAATGCCCTTGTCATTCAAACTAGACTTCCCATGCACCAACAATAATGTTGAATATGAAGCCCTACTTTTGGGCCTCCATACAGTCATCGCCATGAATATCAAGAGACTAAACATCTTTGGTGATTCCCTTGCTCATAATTAACCAAGTGAAGGGACTATTTTAGTGTCGATGTCCAGTACTGAAAGCCTACAAAGATCTTGTTGCCACATATCTAGCTAAACTAGAATGGTACGACATCGAGGCAATCCCTCATTCATCAAATAGGTTCATAGACACCATGGCATCTTTGGGATCCTTAATCCCTCAGAATCCATCTGTCGACTTCACTACCATCCATGTCAAGATGCTCTCGCATCCTACAGTAGAGCGTGCAGCCTTTGATAACAAAGAATCAATCAACATGATTAGTGTGGAGCCAAAAGCTGATTGGTTCTACAAAGCTGAAGACTTTCTCAAGAAAGCACCCTAGGGGTCTTTAACCTCCCAGAGTCCTAGGGGAGTGGCACCACCATTCACCACAAGGTTGTTTCCTAGTATACATTTACAAAGATAAATACGTAGGGGGAGCAAGTCATCTTAGCAGTCGAAGCTGAGGCTCATCAGAATTGGATGTCACAGATTCAAGACTTCCTAAGACTTGGTTTTGTCCCGGAGGGACTATCGCATGTCGCAAGATGCACATTTAAATAGAAAGTGACTAAATATGTCTTGATAGGAGATATTTTGTACCACCAAAGTTATGATGGAGTTCTCCTTCATTGTCTTGAGCCCCAAGAGTCATCTTGGGCAATTTTAGAAGCTCATGATGGTACGTGCGGTGGCCATTTTAGTGGCATGGCCATCATCAAGCGCATCCTTCGAATGGGTTATTATTGGCCCACTATGGAGAAGGATTGCAATGTGTATGTCAAGAAATGCATCAAATGTCAGCATCATGCTAATCTTACGCACTTGCCATCATAGGCCCTACAACCCATCCAAGCGGCTTGGCCATTTGCTCAATGGGGGTTTGATCTAATTGGCAAGATCTCTCCTCCATCATCAGGCCGACATACATTCATTATTATGGCTACTGAGTATTTTACAAAGTGGGTGGAAGCCATTCCCTTAACAATGACCACTGGAGCTCGCATAGCAGAGTTCATAATGGAGCATATCATAAGTCATTTTGGGATACCATCCAAAATAGTTTTGGATAATGGAACTTCTTTTAAGAACAAAACTATGTGAGCTTTAACATCTAAGTACCACATCAAACATAGTTTTGCAACTCCATATTATCCATAGGCAAATGGGCAAGTTGAGGCCTCAAACAAGACTATGGTAGCCATATTGAAAAATACAGTGCAAGAACACCACAAGGATTGGCATATACAACTACCCCTTGCATTATGGGCTTATAGGACTAGCATTCGGACTCCCACTAGGGCAACTCCATTTTCACTAGTATATGGCGTTGAGGCCATTATGCCCTTAGAGTTGGAAATTCCAATGCTGCGCGTCGCATTGAAAGAGTTCATCGATGATGACACCGCATGACAAGCTCGACTAGATCAATTGATGCTACTGGATGAACATCGCGTGAATGCCCTGGAGCATCTTCATGTCTATCAAGAGTGATTAAAATGAGCTTACAATATCAAAGTCCACCAGAGAGACTTTGAAGTTGGGGATCTTGTGCTGAAAGAAAACCAACAGAACTCAAATTTGCTGCTCGATATGCGAGACAAATTTATGGCTAATTGGCTAGGACCCTATATCATATCTAAAAATATTGGTCCAGGTACCTATCACCTGACGTCGCTAGGGGGTGTTGAAGAGCCTGAACCTCTCAACATCATCCATATTAAGGCGTTCTATGCTTAGAGAGTGTAGCAAAAAAGGCTCCAAAGGCATCTGTAAGCCCTTTGGTCAATCAAAAAGGCACCAAGGATTTCTAAAAAATTGCTTGGTCAACCCAAAGGCTCAGAGTTTTTCAAACTACTCGGTCATCCCAAAAGGCTCCAAGCTCTCATTTCTAAAATTCATGTCAACCAAAAGGCTCCCATCTAAGCCACTTGATCATCCCAAAAGGCACCAAGGATTTCTAAAAATTGCTTGGTCAACCCAAAGGCTCCGAGGGTTGCTTAAAGCCACTCGATCATCCCAAAAAGGCACCAAGGATTTCTAAAAATTGCTTGGTCAACCCAAAGGCTCCAAGAGTTCCTATAGCTTCTCGGTCATCCTAAAAGGACTCCAAGCTCTCTTGCTGAGAGTTTGGTCAACTAAAAGGTTCCAAAGGCATCTGTAAGCCCTTTGGTCAATCCAAAAATCTCCAAGGATTTCTAAAAATCACTTGGTCAACCCCAAAAATCTCCAAAGGCATATATACTCATCGTTTGGTCAAATATGAAAGCTCAAAAATTCATAAAAATTTGAAAATATATAAAATTCCAAAAAAATTGGTAAAGCATAAAATCCAAAAACATTTGCTTTTGCAGTTTGCATTTTCATACATGCATTCACCTCATCATATTGCATTTAGGCATTTTTCATCCATTGCATTCCATAGTAGAGTGTAATGTGTCTATCAAAATCTTACAAACGGTCGCACGTTTGTGTTTCAATCATGCACCCTTGCATTTATCATAATTCATTGCATTCATACACGATACCTGTTGCAGAGAAATATGTATGTATATTAAGTTTTCTAGTCACTCAAACATACCTAGTGGGTTCTTCAGATATTGTAGAAAGCTTACTTTGCTTTTATAGACGAGGTCATTAGTTGGGATAGTGCTTCAACATATCAGGATCCCATCACTAAGCAAAACAATATAAAATCCTGCTAAGACAAGAGATGATGAAAGCTATGAAAGCGGTCTTAGGTATCTAGAGAGATGGGTTTCATGACCTACTTATCTTGCAAATAGTTCAGTCTAGAAAGGTGAACTTTGGCAAAAGGACAAGAATTTCCCCTATAAATCCCAAAGTTACAAAGTTTAAATCCCAAGTTACAAAGTGCAAATTTCAAAGTACAAAGTTCAAATCAAATGTAAAGTGACATAGTGAATCAAAAGCACTATAAAAATCCCTTGCTCAAAGAAAATGGTAACACATGGACTAACAATGATTTTTATCACTACATATGAGCAAGTAAGAAGGGTGAGAACTTGAATCCCTGGATTGTCCACCTTTTGAAAGCCATAGAGTGATCCTCGATCACAGCAATGGGTTGGAAGAGTCCCACCTACAATCAGAGGGGTAGTTCTATTGGGTGATCCCCAAACATAGCAATGGGTTGAAAGAGTCCCACATGCATTTGGAGGGGTAGCCCTGATCAATTTGCAAGATGAGCTAGCTCTAGGTGCCTAGGTTTGTCTAGTTGTATAAGTCTAATCAAAGCTGAAACAAGGATGGTACGATCATATGAGGAACCCTATCTCACATATGGGTTGAAAGAGTCCCGATTGACATACGGGGTATGCTTATGGTCTATCTAAAAATACTCACATGCACACACAGGGATAATGAATAGTTGGGTCTATCACGACAAAAGCCTTGTCCAATAAAAGCCTTGTACAGTTAGTATGTGATTTTTGGAGAAGTCTACTAGGGTGTTTGAGTCTCATGGAAAACCTCAAAAAGTTCTCTAATAGCAACAAAATACCAAATATCATTAGACATAAAAAATAAGAGTCATCCATTTATCAGAATGCATTTTACAAAGCACAATCAAACATATAGGATAGATACCGCATGAATATCAGAAATGATGTTTAGACGACCACTGACTATATAGTGCAACAAAGAAAAATATACAGAATGACATATTCATTCATTAGCATTATACCAATCCATTTTACTGCATTTCATATATGGGTGATTAATTGATTAAGTTCTTGTAATGAGAATTATCAATTATTTTGCATGATTGTTATACATTCTATGGTGTCATATTTTAAAATTGATATACACAGTTTACATTCATTCCTTATGTTTTAAGTGATTAAAGCATACAGGTTCATTCCCATTAGATTACGATTATGTACATAATGCATTACCATACATTGCATAGCATACCATAACTTCATAAAAATAAATGCATGCCCACAAAGCAAAAACAAATATGCATTAAAAATAAATAGTGCATCCATATGCATACATCATATATGGCACATCTAATCATCTAGATCACTGCATCTCATCAACATCATCATAAATAAGATAGCTATCTAGTGCATGTCATCCATACATCACATCATATAAACATAGCATCAACATAAGCATTGCATCCATGTGCATCAAATAAACATAAAATCAAAAATAAATATCGGTACACATAATGAGCCATAAATGATCAAGTCATATATATATGTGTCCAAAAGAGTACATAGGGAGTGTATCAAAATTCCCATAGGCTACAAAGTGTGTAGGTCCTCGACCTTACACCCAAAATAAATATGGCATATCAAAAATGTAGTCTGCATCTAGCAGAGCCCAGATCTAGTCTGCTCCCCCTATACCGGAGCTCTCGTCACCTCCCTCAACACTGTGCTCTAGAGCCTGCTCTCCTATCTACTCTGGCACCCATGGTGGGTCCTACTATGGATCCTACCTACCTCCAAATCCTAAGGCACCCAGCACATGAGAAACTGGTAACTGAAGTAGGCTAGTCCTCTAACCGATGGCCCCTAAAGTCTGCCCTACATCTCTAGTCCTGGCATGCGATGTCGCACCATGTGAGCTAGAGGACCTATGCATCCTCTCAGTCCTATGAGTCCTATGACTCGAGCTCACCATAGACTATCCGGAGGTCCTAGACCTAGTCCACTGAGACTCTAAAGTGAAAGGATCCTCAAGAACCTGTAGCCCATGCATCTCAATGTAGCCGACTAGCTGATCAACATGAGCAAGTCGGGCTGCATGCATCTCATTGGTCCTCATGACCATGCTTGTAGTCGCTCTACCTCAACCATCGGATCTTGACCACCTACTAAAGCTACCATTGGTGCTATCGAAGGCCCCATAGTAACCTGAGGAGGTGGCATAGCCCCCTCGATACCCGGAGGAGATCCCTCTCTACCTCTACTATAGTTCATTGTGCCTATGCTAACTCTAGTGTAGTCTATAGTCTCTAAACCTAGGCCTCTACATCTATGGCCCATGTAGTGAGATCCTATATCTGATCCTACACCTCAGTCAGGCGCCTATCCCTATCAGCTACCTTCACCTCTAGAGTGGCGATAGTAGTATCTCGCTCTAGCTATTGTGTATGGAATCGTCCAAGCTGACTCTACAAGTCAGCCACCTAAGCTAAGAGTAGACCCTCTACACTATCGAGAGGGACCTCACCCTCCTCTAGAGCCTCCTCATCTAGGTCAATCTTAGGAGTCTCCTCGATGGTGGCCTCTATGCCCCAACCACCCTCTATCCATTGGTGCACCCTACGCCCATCGAGATCCACCTCTACCTCTACCTGATCTGGCTCTCGACCTAGAGGCCCTCACTCATACCATATAAACATGAACCACCACCCATCATACTCTAGAGTGGTCCCAAAAGTCTCAACTCTAGTCTCTTGGTAGTCATCAAGAGCATCTCCCAAAGGCTCAAGAATGATCCACTATAGATCAGTCTCCATGACCAAGCATCGATATCTGAGAGGGATCTCTAGAATGTCCTACACCATGCCAAACTATCATAGGACATGAGAGTAGAACTGATACTCTCTAATATTAACCTTTAACTGATAAGCCACCTATCTCGATGAGCCCATCGAAGCCACTCATCCACCTCAGGCCATGTGGGGCAATCCATGTAGGGGCGCCAAACAACATTCCCAGCTCAAGTGATGCAAATCGAGTAATGTAATGCTCGATGTCACCAGCATGGATCCTACTATGGGTACCCTCCCCTCATGAGGCCAGATATGGCATAGCACTGATGATCAGCATCTATCTTAGCAATGCATAGTGGAAGATCTACAAGATGCTCGATCCGGATGTGCTACCACCCCTAGATCTACAATAGAAGACTACAGCTGATGCCCTTATAGCTACGCTCAGTAATATGATACAGCTCCCTATAGAGCTGACATAGTAGGGTGCTCCCCCATGATAAAAGTAATGGCTCCTCTATAGAACTCTGAAGAACCCTCCAAGTAGTGGACAAGAGGTTCCAGGGAATCCTCATGCTCGAAGAGTCTAGAAGGACAATCTATACTATCAGGTGCATGAAGAGGGCTTCCCATGTAGAGAAGACATCCTCATGATACCACTCACCGATGTGCACCCCTCCATGGTCAATCGCATCCTGAGCATCCTCGCTCTAGTCACCGAAGATAGCATCAAAAATAGCCTCCTTTACCCTAGAGGTAGAGGAGACGATGGCCTCACCATCGATGGGGATCCTGAAGATCCTGTAGATGTCCTCTAGGGTAATAGTCATTTCACCTATAGGTAGGTGAAATGTGTTAGTCCATGCATTCCAGCATCGGGCCAACATAGTCAGGTAGGCTTGATCTACCCTAATAGTGGGTAGATCCATGACATAGCCAAACCCGATAACTCGAAACCAATCTCGGTCATCATCAAGAGAGCCTCATAGAGAGTCTTTAGAATGTCAGGCTCCTAGGCTCTAGAAGTCAATTTCTAAAATAAAAAGCATAATGTAAGACAAAATCTAGCTAAACAGAGCTAAAAACAATGCTAAAAATGACAAAAACATCTAAAAAAAAAATTGGTCAACCCAGTTCCATTCAATTTTGACCCATTGGTTTTATAACCATAAAACCTATGGTCCCCAATTTTCCAATTGGGAACCGCAGCTACCAGCTATAGTTTAGGAGAGGCACCCATTTTGGGTACCCTCCTAGTCCACTAAATCCAAAAATTAAAAACCTAAGCTAACCTAGACTAGTGGGGTTCATTACCAGTAGTTTAGTGAGGTTCATTATCCGCATTACTTAATGTGGTTCATTTTATTGGTATTGAGTGTGAGGTCTCGATTTTGAGTTACCTTGCCCGCACCCTAGCCTCGGCTAGTAGATGGCTGATCAGGATCCACCATCGAGGTAGACGAGTGTAATTATGGTAGAGTGTGGTAGCATTTTAGATCAGGGAAGGTTCTCTCACTCTCAGAGCTCTCAAGTTGCTAGTGCTTGCAAGAAAATAATGAAAAATTTCAAATGGGAATTCAATTTATAGGTTCTCCTAGTCTCGATGAACCGCAGCTGACACCTACGGTTCTGAAACTAGGGTTTTTCACCCGTAGGTATGACCCATGGTTCCCAAAATTTGAAAAATTAAATCATAGACCATACCCACGGTCCATAGCTAGCATTAAATGCACTCAAAACCCACCATGGGAAGGTCTAAAAAAGCAAATTAATGACTCCCATTAGATAAAAATTCAAAATCAATGATCAAAATTGTAAATTTGGTGATGTTAAAAGCACCAGGATCAATCAAATAAATGCAAAATTAAAACAAAAAAATCAAATAATTAAAAACCAAATGCGCCTCGTATTCAGTGATTTATCCTATACACTTGGCGGTTGCAGCGAGTTGCGATCCATGCAATCCGGCAAGATGAGTAAATCACCATAAGGACATTTGGGGTAAAATTGTCATTTCTTTTATGACATCTTTCAGCAAATCATCGACAAATATGATTCAACACAAGTCTAATTGCATTTGTATCATTTTGATTCCTTAAGATGGCTATTGTAGCCTGACTGCTCCATGGGATAGAAATGTGCAAATACTACTAAGAGTTGCAATCATAAGCTGAACTAGGCCTAGCCAAGGCATTAAAAGGCTCGAATCTAAATTTGTTCAGGATCATTCATTATGGTCAAGCGATTTCATCGCTTCATACATTGTCATTACCCTCATCGACTCATCGCTTGAGGGGGTAGTCATAATTTCATAATCATAATCAAAGTCAACAGAAGATCCCTGAGATCGTAGATCCCCTGATCTTGTCAAAATTGTGTTCGTTCTTGTGAATCATTGTCAACAACTATCATAAGCTTCCCCCTTTGCTTGGGGCAAACAACAAATATGATAATTGGTTTGTAACTCTCATCCTTCAGATTTATGGGTCAGAAGATACCCATACTTGGCATTGATGCTATCCGAATGTCTGATGACGAGTGCAGACTTGTCAAAATGTAAGCCTTTCACGAGTTGGAAGCAATGATTCCAAGATGCGCGTCCTTTTGCTGGACCTGGGGCATCTAATGTTGATCCAACTAATGATCATCATAGAACCTTAGGCATCATTTTAGGATGTATATTTTTGCTCAACGTTGTTCGATCTCACAATGCATCTCAAAAGGGGCATCTGTAGACACCTAAAATGTGTCATGTCGAGGGTGACTACTCATATGGACATGCTACAAGACCATATGGAGGATCTTGGATAGACTCCAAGATAGAGCAGTGGTTCTAACCACTCAATTTAGGCATTTTGGCCTAATCAGTCTGAACCACAGCCCAGACCTACGGTCTCCAGTCTAAACCATGGTTGACACCTATGGTCTGTAGTCTGGACCGCAACTGTGACCTGCGGTCTTAACTGAAGTTCAGTTAGGCCTTCCATCCGAGCCAAATTGGTTGGAATGGCCAAAATATCTAGAAGAAGGTAGTTGAAGGATGAAATATTCTAGAGGCTTCCATCCCAACTATCCTAACCACCCTTCTTGGTCTTGGCTTCTCCATGAAGCCACCCCTAGCCCTAGGGGCATGCTATAAATACCCCCTCCAAATGGGGAGAAAAAGAGAAGCAAGCATTGGAGATTTGAGCAGCGAAGCCCTGGTGAATTGTACACTCAAACTGAGTATACTAAGAGATAGAGCTATTGCACTTAATCCTCGACCCTTTTGCCAACATTCATGATGAATTGCATTATGGATGCCCTAGGTGCTTAGGAGAGTCAAGAAGCACAAATCCGGGCAAACGAAGGCCCTTCACATCGAATTGACCACCAAATCAGTCTGAGGACAATGAAGGTGACCCTTGAACATCAATTTGGACAAGGAGATCAAGCCCACTACCCCTGATTTTGAGGGTAAATCTATCAGAGGTCAAACCGTGGTTGTCAACCATGGTTCATAGTGCAGACCGCTCACCAGAGCTATGGTTTGCAATAGGTGATAGATCACCTTACTCTTTTCATTTTTGTCTGGTTAAATAGGTTAGATTAATCATTTCTTAGGTTTAATTGCAGTTTAGAAGAATTTTGACCGTGGGAATTAGCTTAGAATAGATAGTTTATGCTTTGCATTAATTAGGACATTTGTGGATCTTTTATGCACCTTTATGCTTCTATTTTGTTATCTGATCCATGCATTATTTGTCTAATGATCTCCTTTATGCTATATTACAAATCTTGATTCAATTAGCATAGTTTAAAGGTTTTCTTTATGTTTTCTTGATCATTAGTTTAATGGCATTATCATGTATGTTTCCTTAAAGGGCCTCATCATGAGAGGCTATCTATATTTTTGATCGTGTGTTGTTGTTTCTTGATCGTAGGAAGACAGGTACAAGAGGAGTCTATATCATAATCCTTCCACATCGCGAAGAAGGGGGTCAACTCCACCCCAAGGCAGTTTGTGACTAGTCAAAGGGCAATATTAATGCGCCTACCCTATTGAGGGCATTGGCAATTGTATAGACTGTATCATCATTCAAGTGACCCTAAGAGGGGCATATTTGTAACAGAGATTCATTCATAATCAATACAAGAAATATCATTTTGTTGAATTTATGCAATGTGTCAAGCTTTTACGCTTTTATGATGACTATAGACTAATACAGTAGATAGGTGCATGCTTTTTGGTTATGTCACTTCCCCAAAATAGTGAGCAACCATCCATCAAAATTGACATGGACAAGGTAAAGGCCCTCTATATGTATTCTAACTATGTCCTTGAACCCATTAGCCAAGACTATGTTGCACAACCAGAATTGGCTACATCCTATCCATCCAATCCCACTCAAGGATATCCTAATTCTGCCTATGAATATGGTATACCCTCTTCTCCTAGTCCATACCAAAAAAATCCAAGTGTTTTTAACACTCACCCTCCATTTGGCTATACCTAAATCTATTCCAATCCTTTGTATAAGGAGTATGTTAATGCTACCTCACAGGTACCAATCTCCCAAGTTGCCACATAAAGTGCAACTTGTTCCATACCTATTTCCTCCAATCTTTCCACATCCATACCTTCATCTTCTAACCTATCTACAACCTTGTCAATTTATTCTATGTCTAAATAAGAACTTCATGACACGTTGGGTCTTGTGAATAGATTGCTTTTACAACATCAAAACTCTAGATAACAAGTTCATGTAAATCCTACGCTTCCTATAGTTTCAACACAACCAACCATGGCCAACCAAAATTCAACTTGGGTACCCCAATATTTGGTGGTGTCTATCCCCAATCCACCCCCAATGCAAAATCCAACCCCTCCAATCACAATTTCTTTTGGCCAACCCAACCAATTCTTCCAAAATCTTCCTCCTCATCAATCTTCTCCTTCTCTCAACCATCAATCTTCCCCCATCAATTTCAAACCAATCAATTCCATCAAAACCAGCTAATAACTCCCCAAAATTTTTCTTCTAGTCCATATCCAAATCATCAGGCTATCCAAGACTTCCACATTCCTGGGGAAGATCTTAGGATTTAGGCCATGAAAAAACAAATAGATCATTTGATGTAAAACACTCTTGGCATGTAAAGCCAAAGACCAACTTTAAGCCAACTGATCCATCAACCAATCCATCTTTTGGTACCATCACCGCCATATCCGATAGACTTTACATTATCGAATTTTGATAAATTTAGGTAAATCAAGGACCCGAAGGAGCATGTTAAATCATTTGGTCATGCATGCTTTTGGATTCAAACTAACAATGCTCTCATGCTCCAAAAATTTCCTCAAAAATTAAGAGGATATGCCATAGATTGGTTGAATCAGCTACCAACTCATAGTATTTATACTTTTGAACAACTTATTGACCTTTTCTTTGAGCATTTTGTCCTAAACATCAAAAATAAGGTTTCAATATCATATGTATATGTCTTAAGACAATGGGATGATGAACCTATCTATGACTTTGGAAACCGTTGGAGGGTAGTCATTACCAATTTGTAATTATCCCTCCCAATGGATAAAATCATCAAATTATTTACCAAAATTTGCTTAAAACCCATCTCTTGGATGCTTCAGATTCATACCTATAATTTATTTGAAGAAGCCTTAGCACAGGCTAGTGTCATTAAGGAGATAAAAATTCAAGAGGGCATAATTAAGCCTAAAAATAAAGAATGGTAGAACAAGGACCAATTTAGAAGTAATCAATCAAGCCAAAATAAGTCATTACAAGCCTCTTTGGCTAGTCCTTCTAATCAAGTAAATCAAGTAGTGATGAGCCAACCCGTAATGGCTCAAAAACCTATGCAACAACCATAATAAATTGCGTATCATGCTATCCCCTTGATAAATCAAGAACCCATAGTGCAAAAAACAATGCCAACTATGGAAAACCCCTCCCATCGGTAATACGCTCGACCCCAATGTTAATACACTCCTTTAACAAAGTCATATTCTACCCTCTTTCAAAGGTTGTATGACACAAACAAGTTGGATTTACCTGAAATCAAGCCCGATGACCCTACCAAATGTAGCATATATTATAAGGAATATCTATTTTACCCATACCATAGGCAAAATGGTCATGATATAAACACTTGCAATGTTTTTAAGAATGTCATTCAAGACCTCATAGACTTGGGGGCCATTAAGGTGGATAACCCCCTAGCTCTACAAAATTAGAACTTGGGAATTTTTAAAACACATCTTCCAAATCATGACGAGGCCCAAACTAATGTAGGAGGTAATAATCATCACACACCTCCTAACCAATTTAATCATGTCCAAAATTACCAAAATTTTGTAGGAGCAGTCCATGTAGTCACAAGAGGTCAAAGGTAAAATAAAAAAATGGACAATAATCAAACATGTCACAGCCTTCAAATCCACCACCCTTTCAAACCTCTCCAAATCCATCCTCGCTAATCCATCTTTCTAGTATGTCCAATTAGACCATCCATCATCCTCTAAAGCTAGTGGTATCCTTAAGCAACCGGTTAACTACAAGTTTAAAAATGGCTTTAGCCAAATTATCCATATATGAGCTCATCCAACAATCCCCTAGGCATAGAGAAGCCCTAATGGAAATTCTTAAATCTATTGAGTTTGAGGCTCAAGACTCTAATGACTTCAATAATTTTGTAGGGAGCATTAGAACATGCATGGAGCCACCCATCACCTTCTATGAATTTGAAATAAAGTCAATAACCTTAGAATCAATAGATCCTCCATTACATATCATGGCCTTGATAGACAAATATCCATTTAAGATAGTCCTAATCGATATCGGCTCATCCATCAACATTATCACTACCGCTGCCCTTAGCCACCTCAACCTTTTGCCTTCCCATATTTCCAAGTCCTCATTCACCCTCAAAGCATTTAACTATGCTTTGTGTACCATAGTTGGCACTATTTTTTTACCCATTTAAGTAGGGATCAAAATGTTGCATACTATGTTCCACATCTTGGAAGGGGCCATAGCGTACAATGTACTCCTTGGTAGACCTTGGATGAGAGAGATGAAATGTGTTTCATCAAATCTACACCAATACTTGAAATACATTCATGATGGTCAAGTCCATTGCATCCCCACCGATGTAGAATATTTCAAGTATTGTAATTTCATTTCAAACCCCTATGAATCCATGTTACCTTCCAACCACATATTATTATCCCCATCATCTTCAAATCCATCCACTTCATCTTCTAATCCATCCACATATTCTTCCAAAGCTCCTATTTTTGAGGAGTTACCCATCATCAAACCCCCTCAATCATCCATTTCTTCTTGTACATGTGGTCAAGGTCAACCCACTTTTAACACATCATCCACCTAAACCACTCCTTCTACAACCATTTCTTCTTCATCATCATTGCCTCATCCACCTTCTTCTAATTCCAAGCCATCACCCAATATTTCTCCATCAGTCGATGTTTCACAAGTCAAACTTTTGGATTATGAAATATTCAACTCCCAACCACCTTCCATGACCCCCTCCTATCCTGAGCCATCCATTTCCACATCATCCACCACCTCATCCCAATTCAAGGTCCACATCACTAGTTCTAGTATTGGTGAATATGTGGTCCAAGACATTACCATTATCCCTCTTGCCATCCCCACAACCAAGGATTTCGGTGGCCCACGTAACCCTCCTTTAACCATAGGTGTTTTCTATGATATGAGCTCCACTCCTAATAGTATCAACTTTGTCTATGGAGGGTTGGATTCCTCAATTACAGAAAAACTACCTAAAGAACCAAAAGAGCCAAGACGTACCAAAATACAAAATATGACATGATTTCCATCTCTTTACTTCCACATAGTCAATTGGTAAGTTCAAGGTCTAGGTTCCCATGAACAAGGGATACATGACATAATTGATTTCCCATATCGAAGAGCACATGATCATTCAGTATTGGGATATAACCCACTTTCCTCAATCACTTCCCTTGATAAGGCCTTCTAAAGGCTTAGTCTCAATGAAGAAGACAAAGCCCCCTTTCCATTTTCCTCTACCACTTCTCTTGAACAAGCCCTTCAAGAGCTTAACTTCAATGAAGAAGAAGACCCACTAAATTTTTCCTACCCGCATCTAGATTATGATGATGAAGGTTATAAAGATTATGTGTAGACACCTAAAATACGTCATGTCGAGGTGACTAATCACATGGGACATGCTAGAAGACCATATGAAAGATCTTGGATAGATTCCAAGGTGAAGCAATGGTTCTAACCACTCATTTAGGAATTTTGGCCTAATTAGTGTTGGCCACGGCTGACACCCATAGTTAACAGAGTTGGTTGTGTCTCAGAGCCATGGCTAGCCTTAAAAATTAGTTTGATCTTGGCCGGCCCAAAATCGGTTACAATGAAAAATTTATTGAAGATCCAAGTGGTTAGATGGCGAAAAGTTTTAGAAGTGTCCATCCAACTGCCCCAACTACCCTTTCTTGATCTTGGCTTCTCTATGAAGCTAAGACAAGGCCTTACCATGTGCTATAAAACCCCTCTCCAAATTGGAAATAAGTCTGGAAGAATCTCAAGTTGAAGTACAACGAAGCCCTATCAAATTGCATACTCACTTGTATCCATTGAGAGGAATACTTTTGCTACCTATTTGGAGATCACATGGCATTTGGAATCAAGAAGGCTATGGAGGGCTAGGAGAAATCAAGAAAATCAATTAAGCCCAATCCATCACCAATTTGAGCAATTCAACCGCTAAATATATCAGAGGACATCAAGGCAACCTTTGCACATTAATTCATCAAAGTGAATTGAGGAATCAAGCCCTAATTTGGAGAGCAAGGACATTCATGGCTCAGTCATGGTTGTCAACCATGGCTAACAGTGCCAACCGCTTCATAGACCTGTGGTCAAGGTTTAATCCTCTTTTTAGCTGATTTTAGTAGTAGGTTTACATTTATATTTGTTCATTTAGGTAAATTTACTATAGATTGATTTTCTGTCTTCTCATTAGACTATTAGAATCATTGATCTAGGGTAGATTCCTCTCATTTTTAAGTATTAGTCAATTCTAGACTAGGTGTTATTATTTTCATGCATGTATGCTCTCAATGTTTAATTAGGATGTTAGATGACTAAATCTATCTCTCCTTTACATTCTTTGTGACAAATTTACTATGTTTTAGCATAGATTCGTATCTTTACATGCTTTCTTGATTTCATGTTTCTTATAGCATCTTTTATGCAAGATTTGGATTAAAGGCCTCATCAAGAGAGGCTACCTTTGCTTTTAATATGTTTCTTGTTGTTTCTTGGATGTAGGGTTAATAGGGTCTTGTCATTCAAAGCAACAAATGCCTCTAATCATGGAGAAGAAGGTCACATTTACCTTGGAGCAGTTCATGTCAACCTAGGAAGCCTGCAGATTACACCTACCCTTGCATGGGGATTTTCTATGATTGTAATAATTGTATCACATTGGGTATCCCTAAGAGGGATGGATTTGTAAATGAGTTTCAATGGAAATTTAATAAAATAAGCCATTATTTGTGGTTATTTACAAATTCATTCATTCTTTTATTCTTTATGTGATTTTTAGTTATTATTAGTTTAGGTGTATGCATCCTAGATTGCTACAAAAGGTGATCATGGTGGAAAACCTACATTTTATGCCACAAAATACTGACTTACTATGTTTTGTGATGATAGGCCTTAGCCAAAACTAATAGCCATAGTTAACAATTGTTACCGTGCCACAGAGCCATGGGCAATAGTTGCAACCATGCCTGATAGACGTGGTTAGCAGAAAATAGAACATCAACAGATATCAAACACCACCATCAGACTTGGATCTGAGGTAGGGTCATTTTTTCCTCTCTATATTTTTTTGTCTATGTTTTTATAGAAGCAAAATGCAATAGATGGATGTTAATTAGAAAACATAGCGAAAGGTAGAATGGAAAATTTGTAAATGCTTTTTAGTTTTCTACTAGTCATTGCTAGGAATAGCAGATCTATGATTGCAGTCCCCCTAGTCTCCAGTGGTCTAGGATATTGTGTGTTTAGAGTTTGCATGTATGAGGCCCAATCAATGGCCATTTTCCTCATAGATAGCTGCATTCTCTGAATGTCATCTAGTGTAATCGTGCATTCTCTTAAAGTGAAATGTTCTTTTTCAAAGCATGTAGGAAAGTCATGTGAATGTTGGTTTATGCATTTTTATTTCATGCAAAGTAAAAAGAACCACACACACCATGACACATTTTAAATGCTAGTGAATTGGAAGTCACATCCAACCACTAGTAGGGTTCAACTATGGTGGTAGTGATTTCCATCCGTTGGCCCAACTCCATTGATCCTTTTGTTACTAGACCAATACCGGATCTAAGAACTATCATAGCCCATGGAAAATTTGCACGTATCTCTCTTCGGAGAGGTATATCACTGAATGTAGGTGAATAGGGTGAGGACCAGGAGGACCTATGCTCCCTGACCATGTGTGGACTTCATTACCACATATTATAGGTGGTATTACATGGCCTAGAGTTCATTACCAAGTTTTTGAGCTATGAGTGTATAGGTGAAAACCCTTAAACAATTGAGTATATCATCAATATTTTGAAAACGTGATGAGAGTTACTTTCTGATACAACAAACTTGAAAAATTATCAAATAGTTTAGGGCTCACAAACAAAAATTTAAAAAATATAATCATCATTGTTTACTTTTTTACCCTTAAAATTCACATACGAGATAATATAATATCATGGTGCAAACACAGAGAGTCCAATTCAAGCATAGAACCGAGGTCGAGGTCGAAGCTCCACCTAATGCACAACAAAATGTGTAGGACCCTCAACCACAGAATCCTCTCGAACATCATTCGATGAGTATTAGAGGGGATAATTCTATGTGTGGGGATCTTGTTGAGAATACCCCGGTTAGAGGAGCCACTAGACACTCCTCGAGACACAGATTAGAGCATGGGGCTTCCTAGCATGGGGGTCCCAAACATGGCAGCATTTACCATGATCATACTTTGCATGCATCCACAGGATCTGCTGAAGAGTATGTCATAGAGGAATCCAGATTGGTACCCCTTCAACCTGTAGCTAAGGGAGGCTCAAGGCCCCCACCATCTGAGTATAGACATGCTCAAGATCCACCCATTTAGGGGTAAACAAAGAGGGCCGCTTTCAAGCATAGACCCATGCAAACTCCCAATAGAAGTGAGCCTTGTAGGATCACCATAGACATGTCTAAAGTGGGAGAAAATGGTACACCACCTCATGAGCCATGGTGTAGTAGATAGTTAGATGATCTGGATAGAGTCTTAGGACATCTAGGTTATAAAACTTCACCTGTGCCTTCTCGTTCTACGAATGTGCATAGCAAAAGTACAATTAGGACCATTAAGGAACCATGAGAATGCTCCAAGTGTTCTTGTGATATGCATGCCCCTGCATCCCATGCAGGCATAAAGTATATAAAATAGCTAAACACAAATACCATATTCATAGACAAGGGCAAGAGCATAGCAAATTAGTCTATTGGGGGACACACCCACAAAGTTGCTCGAACAAAATGCACACACCATAGGCCTCATACGGCTAATCACATAGATAGATCTCAAAATCTGGTGTTAGATCAGAGATGTTAGATCCTCCAAGACCAATTGGAATATGTTCATGCAGAGTAGGAACACCTCAAAAATGAGGACACTCAGAGGCAAAGGTTCATAATATAATGCTTATATGAACAGTGCATGCACAAGCAACGTATCCTTGATCAAAAGGAGCATGCTGAGAGGGAGGACCAATTGGCCAGTGCCGGTTTACCTCCCTATAGTGAGTATAGGGAGAGCATTGATAGATGAGATACTTCATAGCTCGAGTTGCACCCTGAGCATATAGACACCCATACTCACCATACAACCCAACACAGAGATCAATGTCCCACATCCGAACATCATGGGCATAGGCAGTATAAATAAGAAGTGGGAGATGAATTAGATCAAGAATATCCTAAAATCTCCCAAGTCAAAGTGGATGATGAGCCTAGTCCTCCACCTCAACCGAAGAGGAATCTACCTCCAAAGGTGCCTCAAAGGCAATCTAGAGAAGAGGAGTTCCTATATTTGTAGGCCTATAAGGCCTTGGCAGAAAATGTTAAAGCTATCGAGAAGAAAGAAATGGCTTATCAAAATCCAACCTTAAAAATATTCATAATGAACCTTTATGCCCATCAGTGCCTACTCCTAACTATCCTAAGCATTTTGAGATGCCTAGGCTGGAAAATTTTAAAGGAGAGGAGGATGCTCAGGAGCACATTACGATTTTTCTAGACATGTGCTTTTAGATCGAGAGCAATGATGCCTTGCTCCTACGGACCTTAATTACAACCCTCTCAGGCCCAACTCGAGAGTGGTTTAATCAACTCAAAAGGTATAACATCACCAACTTCGAGCAATTGGCCGATGCATTTCTTGAATGCTTCTCCTTCGACATAAATAAAAAGGTAAACTTATCTAATATGGCTGCTTTAATGCAACATGATGATGAGCAAATTATGGATTATGAGAAATTATGGAGAAATATGATAGAAAAGCTAACATTCTCCATCCCTACCTCTGAATTAACTTAGATGTTTACAAAGAGTTGCGTAAAGCACATTTTGTTATTATTGCAGTTGCAACAATATCAAACATTTGAAGAGGCTTTGGTGCAAGCCAAAGTTATAGAGGATATCAAGTTACAGGAGGGTAACTTGAAACTCAGAAGAAAGAAGGAATGGAATAAGAAAAGCACTAAGAAACAACAAGCCAAGCCGACCCACATTAATAAGGTGGTTTTAAACCTTCAAAAAGGGGATAAGGGGCAACAACAATGAAATTATCAAGCCCAACCTCCTCCTATGCAGTATGAGCAGTGCAACAACAACCAGAAGGGTAAGGAAAAAGAAAGACACCCTCCTCACATATTCACTCAATTATTAGAATTGTTGACATCGATTTTCCATCAATTGTGTGAGGCAAAGGCAATAAACTTACCAAAAATAAAATTAGTGGATCCTAATCAATCCAAGCCTAAGGGATATAAGGATGATCAATATTACATATTCCATTGAATGAAGGGTCACAACATAGAGGTATGTTGGTCTTTCAAATATTTAGTGCAAAATATGATAAAAAATGTACATTTATTTTGGACAATCCACAAGAACCAGATAATCATAATATGGGGATTTACAAAAATAATCTACCCAACCATGAGGTGCCAAGGAACAATGTTGGCCAAGTCAATCAAGTATGCATCGAACCACCAACCCATGGGTTCATCAGAATGGTCAACGTCATCACAAAACATGCAAGGTATGAAAGACCAAATCAACCTCTAGCTCCTATTAGGGTCCAAGCTATGCCTCCTCCAAGGCCAACCCAAAATGTGCTAGGCCCACCAACTAGACCGGTGGTGACAATCATGAGTAGGTTAATTCAAAATCTACAGATGACTCCAGTGAAGTTATCAATTTATGAGCTGATTCAACAGTCTCCTAAGCATAGGGAGACACTTATGGATATTATAAGGTCCATAGAAGTGTAGTCCAAAGATCCCAAAGCATTCACACACTTCATGGGACACATGCAACAGTGTCAGGAACCAATCATAAAATTTTATGATCATGAAATCAAGATGGTTTCCACTATCACAATAGACCCGCCACTCCACATCATTGTGTGTGTAAATCATATACCTTTCAAGTAGGTTTTGATTGATATGAGATCATCAATCAATATAATCATGACCAAGGCATTGACAAACCTAAAGTTTCCACATACGCATATCATACCTTCTGCCTTCACATTGAGAGCTTTTAATGATGCTTTATGCTCAACTGTTGGCATGATAGTCTTTCCTATTTAGGTGGAACTGAAGACCATCCCAGTAATATATCACATAATTGAAGGTGCTATGCAGTACAATATACTTCTAGGCAGACCTTGGATAAGAGAAATGCATTTTATCCCTTCCATTCTCCATCAAAGTATTAAATACGTTCATGAGGGATAGGTTCACGTGGTACCTTCAGATGAAGAACCATTAAAATACGTGAATTTAGCATATTTTTTAGGGAACTTCATACTCCCCTCAATGCACCTAGATATAAGACTAGCATCATTGATCAAAGATACAAGAGGTAAAATGCATGAAGTGTGTGCCAAACCTATAACGTCCACATCTCAATGATCAGAGCACATGATAGTTGCTTCTACCAGACCATCTGCATCTGTAATGCATCAATATGATAGGAATACAAAAGCAAATATGGGCAAAAAAGAGATAAAAAGAGCACCCAAACCAATTGGCATCGAGGTCCCTACTCCCATGGAAATAGAGGATGCTCAAAGAGAAGTCAAGGAGGCACCTCAACCTACTTCACCTGCATATTCAACAGGGTCATCTGCACCACATGTGACCATTCATTTGCTTTATCCTAGATTAGAGGAGTATATTGTGTAGAATGTGACATTTACTCCAATAATCGAGACTACGTAGGATATGGACCGACCACAAGCCCATCATCTTCCCATAGGGATGATGGTACCACTAGGGGTACTTCCTAACCAAACCAATTTTATCTATGGAGGGCTCAACCAGCTCACATCTCGCACTGCCATGGATGAGGATGATGATGAACCATTCATTGTGAATGTTCATTATCTCTCTAACCCAAAATACACCTTATGATATTTTGAGCATTACCATTGGCATGGTTATGGTCTTGGATTATTTGAGTAAGGGCGTAGGAGGCCTTACAAACCACAATATCAATTGTCGACTGATAGGTTTGGGTTAGGATATTATATCAAAGGATAGGATGAACTCCTCATGGTATCTTTAGACCACCTGTACCTTAGTCTAGGGGGTGAAGTCAACTTTAATCCTTATCACCCCAATCCCTACACCTTTCGAAGGGATAATCGGTTAGTGTATTACATCACTCTAGAACCACTTGAGATATATCACAAGAACATCTTGGTGGAGATCGGTCCAGAGCACATACCAAGAGAAAACTTGGATGAATAAATCCATGGGGTAGTTGATGACATAGGCCTACAAGTTTAGAATGTTAGTATAGTAGTAGATTCTAAGTCAAAGGATCATCTTGATGAGGATATAGTAGAGTCCATATCTAAGAGAGGTAGACTGAGTTGTATGTATGAGAGTGATGACGATGATGAGTCCTCCTACAATGAGCAATCTGAGGATGAGACTAAGTTGGCTTACCTAGGCCCTCTAAATTTATTTCATATGTTACCCTTGGATATGACAATAGCAGTTATCAAGAGTGGGCTTACATGGGGCCCCATCTTCTTTATCTCCTAGTTCCATTAGGTATCGATGAAGGTTTTTATTATGATAATGACAACGAATATGAAAAATAGAGAGCCTATTTGGGACCTCCCTACTTGCATCATCATAATGCACCATACACTACAAAGGATATGTACAAAGATATCAATATCCACCCTTGCCTCAGGGGAAGACCATAAAATATCAATATGATTTATCATATGGTATTTCCTGATCCATCGATATACATAGAGCTCCTAGAGCCTAGTGATCCTATGTTTGAGTCTATCCATAGACCATATCCAGAGATCCCCATACCCCTAGAACCACATCTTAGGGATGGAAGTTATATAAATGTAGAGTCACATGCACGTGGTCCTAGAGACATGATCCATTTCATCAATATGATCTCCATTGATTTGACCACTCCACTTCATAATCCAACCGACCCATCTAGATCATTGTATCTTAATGTAGATTCTATTGATTGGGATCACGCTAAATAACAACTGGAGCCTAAAGATTTATTCCCTAATGAAGAAATGCTGCAACCTTTTTATTTTGTGGCAAGCTATGCACATGATGTTTATCATGTTGAGGATGCTTCCAACGTGGAACCCATAAACCTAGCAGATGACATCCACTTGATCCCTATGCCTCACCAACTTGAGGAGGGATACCACATGTCAGTAGAGGAAACCTTTGAAGTGGATATCAACAATGATCCCATAATTCCTAAGAAGGTTAAATTTGGAGAAATTTTATCTCTTGATGAGCATGCCAACCTCATCCCTCTACTGAAAGAGAGACTTGATCTATTTGCTTGGACTTATAAGGACATGTTGGTTCTAGATTCAAAATTGGTTACTCATAACCTTTTTCTAGATTTCTCAAAAAATCTAGTCAAGCAAAAACTCAGGAAGATGCATCCAACAATAGCCTTAATGGTTAAAGATGAATTGCAAAAGCTACTAGATGTAGAGTTTGTCATTTCCATCGACTATCCATAATGGGTATCAAACATGGTGCCTGTAGGAAAACCTAATGGAAGGATCTATATCTATACGGATTTTAGAGACCTCAATAGGGCAACACCAAAGGATTTATTTTTGTTGCTAAACATAGATGCTCTCATAGACGCAACTGTGGGTCATGAGATGCTCTCCTTAATGGATGGTTTTTTTGGTTACAACCAAATTTAGATTAAGCCTGAAGACCAACATAAAACCGTATTCATAATTCCATGGGGGATATTTTGTTATAAAGTTATGCCATTCAGCATTAAAAATGTTGGTGCCACATATCAGTGGGCTATGACATACATATTTCATGACTACATGCACAAGATCTTGGAATATTACATCGATGACTTGTTGGAAAAGTCATTTTTTTTTTAGAGCATGTAGAGGTCCTGAGAAAGGTCTTCGATTTCTTGATAGAGCATAATGTCAAGTTGAATCCTAAGAAGTGCGTATTTGGTGTAACTTTAGGAAAGCTCTTAGGATTCATCATTTCAAAATGAGGGATCGAAGTAGACCCAACAAAGGTCAAGGCCATTTTAGAGATGCATCCTCCCATGAATATTAAGGAATTAAGAAGCCTATAGGGAAAAGTAGCATCCATAAAGTGATTTATCACACAATTATCGGATAAATGTCGATCCATAAATCGATTGCTACACAAGGGGTACCATTCAATTGGGATGAGGAATGTTAAGCAGACATTTTTTGAGATTAAGTACTACATGGTGATGCCACTAGTACTAGCTCCACCAAGACTAGATGTACCATTCTTGCTATATTTATCGATAACCGATTTTGCATTGGGGACCATGTTAGCCCAAAAGAATATGCAAGATAAAGAGCAAGCCATATATTACATTAGCCGAACCTTGGTGAGTTACGATCTAGGATATGCCTACATGGAAAAGCTATGTTTAGAAATGGTGTTTGCTACAAAGAAATTATAGCATTAAGTCATACGATGCATGTCATATCAAAACAAAATCCTTTATAGTATATGATGAGAAAGACGTATCATAATACACGTACTACAAAGTGGATCATGCTATTGATAGAATTTAATTTGGAATTCATTAGCCAAAATTCCATTCAGGGATAGGTCATAGCTAATCAACTGGCAGAGGCACCACTAGAAAATAGTAGGCCTCTCACCATTGAGCTTCTTGATGATGCAGTATTCACATTATCAGTCTCCCAAACCCGTAGAACCATATAATAGAGTGGATATGACCTTTTTTATTTAATGATTCAAAGTGCGAGTAAGGGGATGGTGCAGGAATAGTGTTGTTCATGCCACAAGGTTCTCCCATACCCTTGTCATTTAAGTTGGATTTTCCTTGCACCAATAATAATGCTGAATACGAAGCCCAAGAAGCTATCACCATGAAGATTAAAAGGTTAAATATCTTTGGTGATTCCCTTCTCATTGTCAACCAAGTGAAGATAATTTTTCAATATAGGTGTCCGGTCTTGAAGGCCTACAAAGTTCTTGTTGACACTTATCTAGCTCAGTTGGAGTGGTACAACATCGAGGTAATACCTCATTCATAAAATATATTTGCAAAAACTATGGCATATTTGGGATATTTAATTCCTCATAATCCATCTATCGATTTTACTACCATCCACGTAAAAATTATGTCACACTCTACCATGCAGTGTGAGGCTTTGGATAACAAATAATTAGTCAACATGATTTATATAGAACCAAATCATGAATGGTTCTATACAACCAGAGACTTTCTCAAGAGAGCACCCTAGGGATCATTGATATTATAGGGTCCTATAGGGAATGGTACTATCATTCACCATTAGGTTATTTTCAAGTTTGTATTTACGAATATTAAACTACAGGGGGAACATGTTGTCTTGATAGTTGAGGCTGAGGTCTATCAAAATTGGATGTCACAAATACATGACTTCCTAAAACTTGGTGTAATCCCCTAGGGATTATCGTATGCCACAAAGCACATATTTAAATAGAAAGCAACAAAGTATATCTTGTTAGGAGACATTTTGTATCATTGAAGCTATGATGGAGTTCTACTTCATTGTCTTAAGCCCTAAGAATCAACTTGGGCAATTTTGCAAGCTCATGATGGTACGTGAGGTGGCCATTTTAGTGGCATGGCTATCATCAAGCGCATCCTTCACATGGGCTATTATTGGCCTACTATGGAGAAGGATTGTAATTTGTATATTAGAAAATGCATTAAATGTTAGCATCATGCTAATCTTATGCACTTGCCATCATAGGCCTTACAACCCATTCAAGTGGCTTGGCCATTTGCTCAATGGGGTTTAGATCTAATCGGTAAGATCTCTCCTCCATCATCGAGCTAACATAAATTCATTATTACGGCTACTGAATACTTTACTAAGTGGGTGGAAGCAATCCCATTAACAATTATAGCTAGAGCACGTATTAAAATAGCCAAAATATTACATTTGATCTAATAACACATTAAAGACATGCTATTCAAAAAAATGTATTTTATTCATGATAAAATTTGCATAGGTTACAAATAGGGAGAATTCCCATTTTTCATTTATTTTCATAAATTTTACAATAGGCTTGATGCCTTCTTTTCATGTTCCTCAGTGTAGATGGGCTTGCGTACCACCATGGGGTTGTATTTGTTGTTGTTTCCCTCCTTGCACCTGTGATAAACCTGCAAAATAGGGTTAGTGGGTTAGGGGGCTTGCCTTAATCAGGCCCCTTTGTGAGAAAGACAAATCGACTATAAAAACATGATAAAAACTGAAATAAATGATATAGAACCTCATAAAAATACCAAATGAAGCTTACCTCCAAGATTTGGGTTGATTTGGGACTTGTAGACCCAATTCGCCACCTGAGGGTGAATTGGTGTTGGATTCACGGGGTGGAGGGTGAATTGGACTGTGAGTGTGATTTTCCAGATATCCTTCATTGGATAGGCTCCTTAGGTGTTGTATTGCTAATGTGCAGGTTCAAACTATTTTTATGTGCTTTTGTACGTATTTTGGTAGAGTTTTTGTGCTTTGGACATAAGTGGAAAGAGAGACAAATGAAGGTTTGGGCCCACTATTTATAAGAAAATCCAAGGTGTAGGGGGTAGTTAGGAGAACTAAACCCTAGGGTGATATCCCATGAAGGTTAAGTTAGGGTTTGTGAAGTGGCATCCTCACATTCCCTTGAGGAAATATCTCATCCTCACACATGTGTGAGGAGAGATTAGGGTTAACTAGGATTAGTCAACTCTAGGTTAGGTCTAGGGTTAGGTTAGGGTTTCCTAAGAAATATCCTAACTAACCTAGTGCACACACATGTGGGAGGGAGCAATTAGGGATAATTAGGGATTAAGGACCTAATTAATCTTTTTAGCCCTAAAAGTGAACTTAAGTGAAGTCACTTTAAAATTAGATTTAACAATTGACTCAATTAATACTTTTGCCAATTAATAGCCCCGTGGGGGCCTTAATTAAGTATAAAAGAGTCTTGTATCACCTTAGGAGGCTGGTGGATGGTTTTATAATGCATGGAAGATGCTCATGATGTAATTTGGGTAGTTTATTAGGGTTTTGGACCTAAAAAATAGTGAAGTGATGTGTGGAAGTCTACGCAATGCTATGATAATCTATGGTGATCTACGCTAGTCTATGCATGTCTACGATAGTCTACGCATGTCTATGCATATCTACAATAGTCTACATAGGTCTATGAGGATCTACAATAGTCTACATTGGTCTACGATAGCCTAGGGGTATCTAGGATTACCTATGTAAACCTACAAGTGTCCAAAAGGATCTACAAGTACATAGGTATAGCAATGTGTGACTTTTAGGTATCTACATTTTACCCCTTTTTGTACTATACTATGTGGAACATAGTTTAATACAAAAATGTGAAGGGTTGTGTAGAGGAAAAGGGGTAGAAGGATAATGGAATCCAACCAAAGGTATGTAGCCACTCGAAGCGTGACCATACAACATTGACTAGGAATCCAAGGAGAAAGAAGGAGAAGAAGAGAAGAAGAAAGAAATAAAATGAAATAGAAACACTACTGGTGAATGGAGGGAAAAGAAGAGAAGAGGAAAGAAATAAAATAAAAGTAAATATCAATAAATGGGAATGTATAATTGTGGATGCAATGCAATGGTTTTTTTGAGTCTATATGACATTTTTGATGTCATACTAGTTGCTTGGGAAAGGCAACTTTTGACTGCTTTGCTTTTGTGACCAGTTTAGCATGGTCTAAAAGTACGAATAGAACAAATGCCTATTCAAATATTTGTTGTCAATTGATTGATGAGCACATGGCAACAAGTGTCAAACCATTTGAGCTAAAGGGACATTTGGATTATTCAAACGTGTCATTCATTATGCATCATGAATGCCAGAAATCATTTTCCAAATGTTGCGCTAGGATTACATCAAATGTATCATTCATTCTGTATTCGACATACATGAATGCTAGATTGAATTCTCCATCGAAACACATAGCTCTCATGATATAACAAATATTTGGTTGGGATTGAGATTATTTCATAAGATAATATTTAGCAAAAATATTTGTAGACATATGTGTTTATCCACACTTTTGGATGTTTGGTTTTTTGGTTGCATGCAAAGTTGACTTTGGATATGAATACCCCCTCAAATGAGGAATCATAAATGAGGCAAATAGAATATGGTGATTTGGTGATGCAATGATTTATAGAATACCAATGCATGATGAAAATGATAAGAAATCATATTATAATGAAAAGGGGTAAGGTTCCTAGGTTTTGGAATCAAATTGGAGTGATTTTGGGGCTTCTAGGCTCAATTCATAGGCTAGGGGATAAATTGGATCTGGATTCGTAGTTCGAGGGGTGAATTGGGTCTAATTCGTAGGTCGGGGGTGAATTGGACCTATGTGTAGTATTTTAGAAGTTTGGGGGACCAAACGATGTTAGAATTGGACAAATATTATACCATTGGAAAGCTCTTTCCAAGATCTATCTAATGGTGAAAGTTTTAGGAAATTCAGAGATGATTTTAGAGGTGAAAAGTTAGGCCAAATATGACCCTAATTTTAGCAATGATGAGCACACAATTGCAAGCCTTGTGAAGGGTGCACATGATGATTTTGTGTTGTGCCTACATACAATGTATGTGATTTTATGTGTATGTAATGTGTAGATGTTGTGAAATGTGTTTGAATTGTGTTTGCATAGATAGCATAGTGTAATGTGTGATTATGTATAATGAATAGGTATACATGTGTGGTAGGGTGTAGATGTATGATCATACTATAGTATGGATATACTGTAGGATGATATGAGGGATTGTATTTTGAATGCAATGCACTGTAATGTGATGTGACTGACATTTGTAGTAAATGCATGTGATAGAGATGCGATGATGCAATATGAGAGAATACATGTAAGATAAATGCACTGATGTGATGTTTGATAACTACATGTGACATAGATGCATGGATGCATGTATGAGGGGACTAAAATGTGCAAAGGAAGCACTTGTATCGTTGCATGTACCTATGTGGATGTGATCCATTCCATGATCTCAGGGATGTAGGATGGTATAAGGCCTATGTAACAACTTTGACCAATGTAGTTTTGATAATCAAATTTTAGACCCAAAACTATGCAAGTTTTATGGTAACTCATAACTAATCGGACTGGTTCAAAGTTTGTCATGGACTTGTGTGTGTAAATGAGTGAGATTTATTTATCTATTTTTAGGGAGGTAGGATTAACCCATTGTAGATATGGCTGAACTAGCTAGCTCATCCATAAGCGAATAATGATTTGTACAAAAGTGGGTAGCTAATGTGATAGATATATCACCATTTGTAAGACTATTCCATTGGTAGGTAGGCTCTTGGAGCCTATTGCTAGTGATGGAAATCATCACATGGTGTTATGTTAAACCTAAGAACCAAAGGTGATGAAGCATAACATGGGTGATATCTGGAGGCTTTTCTGTTTGTTTTTTACCCCTCATCTATTGTTTACCTATTTATTGTGGTGCTCTTTTTTTGTCTCTTTTATTTTCTCTTTTTTTGTTTTTTTTTCATTTCTCTTTTTTTTTGTATGGGCGTTGGCTTTTATTTTCTACCCTATTATTTTACTTTTGCTTATGATTATCCCTTTGTTTATCCCTAGGTCGTATGTTGACCATGCAAGTGATAGGATGAGTAGGGGAAACCATTCACTAGATGGCAATATCTACTCAAGGTGTCATCTTCCCTAGACTCAAAATTCATTTAATGTGTAACCTGTTGTGAATGGTTTGTGAGAGAAGTTGAACCAACCTAAAGAACCATAAGGAGTATGTAAAACCTATCAACTAGGGGTGATATTTGATTGACTAAACTAGTAAGTGGTCAAATATTAGCATGACACCTATGTATACCCTAATCCTAAAAAGGGGGAATGGACATCCAGGTGGTGATGCTAACAAGTGCATGTATTACTCCTATTGAAGGTGCATTTTGGGGAAGGATATACAGACTGTAAAAGAAATTAAAATGAAAAACATATGGATATATGCAATGGAGGTAATGTAAATGATGCAATTGGAGGAATGCAATATCTACAAGAGGAAGCTCATAAAATGTAGAGGAAGAAGTGTGGAAAACTTATCTACAAATGAGTATGGTGTATCATCATGAAAAAAGTGAGATGTTGTGATAATGGTTACCCCAACATGTGGGGTGTGTGTATAATAGGTGAATAAATTGTGACCTATGAGAATGCATGTAGTAATCACAAGAAGCGAAAGGGTGAGTAGGTGGGATTCACAGATGGAAGAGATGAGAAGAAATAGGTATTGGTAACCAACAAGATGAGGGGATTACCAAAGTCAAAGGAATATAGAAGAACAATAGATCAATGTAGGTATGTAGCCGCTCGAAGCGTGACCATACAACTACACGAGGAAGTAAGAAGAAGAAGTAGAAGAGGAGGAAAATGAAATGCAAGATATATCACCAATGGACGGTTTTGATTTATTTGTATTTTTGTTTTTATTTTGTGGATGTTTGTTGTGTCCGATGTCGCATGCACAATAATACACAAGCAAGGAAAGGTTGGCCCTAAGGCAAAATATTTACGAGGACAAATAAGTGAAAATTTTGTGAGACCAGACTATGCTAGACTATGTGTATGCTACGCCTATGCTAGGCTATGATATGTTATGCTAGGCTATGACTAGGCTATGTGTATGGTAAGCTAGGCTAATGCTATGCCTATGACTAGGCTATGATATGCTATGCTAGGATATGCTAGGCTAATGCTATGCCTATGACTAGGCTATGTTATGCTAGTCTATGCTATGTTAGGCTATGCTAATGATATGCTAGGCTATGACTAGGATGCATGTATGGTAAGCTAGACTAATGCTATGCCTATGACTAGACTATGCTATGCTAGGCTATGATATGCTATGCTAGGCTATGCTAGGCTATGACTATGCTACACCTATGAATATGCTATGTTATGCTAATGCTACTCCTATGACTAGGCTATGCCAGGCTATGACTATTTTGCGCTATGGAGAAACCTATTTCCAATTTTGTTTTGCTTAGGTTTTTTGGGAAAAAAACCTATCCAAATTTTTATTGAGGTTTTTGGACAAAACCTATCCAAATTTTTACTGAGTTTTTTGGAGAAATCCTATCCAAATTTTTACTGAGGTTTTTGGAGAAACCTATCCAAATTTTTACTGAGGTTTTTGGAAAAAATCTTTGTGGTGATTGTTTTTGCTGAGGTTTTTAGAGAAACCTATCCAAATTTTTATTGATATTTTTGAAGAAACCTATCCAAATTTTTATTGAGGTTTTTGGAGAAATCTATCCAAATTTTTACTAAGGTTTTTGGAGAAACCTATCCAAATTTTTATTGAGGTTTTTGGAGAAACCTATCCAAATTTTTATTGAGGTTTTTGGAGAAACCTATCCAAATTTTTATTGAGGTTTTTGGAGAAATCTATCCAAATTTTTATTGAGGTTTTTAGAGAAACCTAGGTTGTTAAGAGATTCTAAAAAGAATGTTCCAAAATTTTTGCTGAGGATTTTGGAGAAACTTGGTATGCTAAGAGATTCTAAAAAGAATATTCCAAAAATTTTGCTGAGGATTTTGGAGAAACTTGGTGTTGATTTTTTTTGCTGAGGTTTTAAGAGAAACTTTTGTGTTGATTTTTTTGTTGAGGTTTTAAGAGAAACTTTTGTGTTGATTTGTTTTGCTAAGGTTTTAAGAGAAACCTGTGTGTTGATTTATTTTGCTAAGGTTTTAAGAGAAACCTTTGTGTTGATTTGTTTTTCTGAGGTTTTAAGAGAAACCTTTGTGTTGATTTGTTTTGCTGAGGTTTTAAGAGAAACCTATTATTTGGAAAAACAATTATGATGAAGGTAAGGCAAAGGACACAACCTTTGATAAAAGGATACAACCTTTTGAACCTGGTGATTGATTTGATTTGGTGAGGGTAAGGCAAAGGATGCAACCTTTTGAACCTGATGATGTATGATGTATGCCCCTACATTAAATTATGTATGGGAAGAAGATAAAGTTACCCTAGTTTTGAATGACGAATAGGAGAGGGTGAAGTTGCCCTCATGTTGAATGATGTATGGGGAAATATGAAGTTACCCCCAATTTGATTGATGGATTGGGAGAGGATGAAGTTACCCCAATTTTGAATGATAAATTGAGGAGAGGATGAAGTTGTCCTCATTTTAAGGAATGGATAGGGAGAAGATGATGTTGCCCCAGTTTTGAATGATGGATTTTGGAAAGATGAAATTACCCCTAATTTTTGTATAATGGATTGGGGGAAGATGAAATTATCCCTAGTTTTGAGGAATGGATGGGGAGAAGATGATGTTGCCCTAGTTTTGAATGATGGATTTGGGGAAGATGAAGTTACCCTCGATTTTTGTATGATGGATTAGGGAAGATGAAATTACCCCTAATTTTAAGGAATGGATGGGGAGAAGATGATGTTGCCCTAGTTTTGAATGATGGATTTGGGGAAGATGAAATTACCCCTAGTTTTTGTATGATGGATTGGGGGAAGATGAAATTACCCCTAGTTTTAAGGAATGGATGGGGAGAAGATGATGTTGCCCTAGTTTTGAATGATGGATTTGGGGAAGATGAAGTTACCCCCAATTTTGGATGAAATTTGGATGATTTTGGGATTAGGAGCTTCAATTTGCATGGTGAGGGGTGAATTGAACCTGAAATCATAGGTTGGGGGGTGAATTGGACCCAAATCGTAGGTCAGGGGGTGAATTGGACTGTTTGACCCATATGTAGTGTTTTGGCAGTTTGGGAGACCAAATGATGTCAAAATTGGATAAATCTTATACCATTAGAAAGCTCTTTTTTAGCTTGATCCAATGGTAAAATTTTTGGGAAATTTGGAGATGATGTGATATGGGAAAGGTTGGTTCAAAGATTACCCTTCTTTTGGAAAGTGATGAATGTGTGATTTCAAGCCTTTTGAAAGGGAAAATTGACATTATTAGTGAAATGGCTAATGGATGATGGTAGAAGTGGAGGAATGGGTAGTGATGCTAATCATGCCAACCATTCCATAGGAAGGAATATTGTTATGTACATGATTGAACTACCTTGATTGGACTTATAGAGTGGGTTGAGTCTTATAGGGATTAGTCCCCCTATGTTCAGGTAATGTGTTATGATAATTACCCAATTTTTGATTTTATGGTATGATGGGGTTTAAAACTTGAATAGTACCATGATCGATAAGGTCCTCAACTAAATCATGAAAGGTGCAACAAGAGCATACATCATGACCCTATTGGTGATGGTAAACACAAAAGGCATGTTCGATGTACCCAAAAGGGTTGGGTCAATTTGGATCTATGGGTTGAATATCTAGTAATGTAACATGACCAACCTCAAACAACCTCTAGAATAAGGTAGGTAGAGGCTCAGAAAGTGGAGTCCAATCATGATGTCAATGTGGAGTACGTGGACCATGAGCTCATTGTGGTTCATATGGAGGAGGCACATTAGTATGAGATAATTATTATTATGGAGAAGGATGTTGTGAGACTGATGAAAAATATGGAGAGGTTACATCTACTTGATTGGTCTGTGGTGGCTTCAAGAAGGGTTGATTCAATGTGTTGCAATTGAAGTGAGGATTTGTAGTGTAAGATGACTTTTTTTGAAGTTTGATTTTATCATATTGGACCTTGATGTCCTCAATAACCTTTTCTTGCTTCCTCAAAGGTGCAACTTTGGTGAAGTTGTAGGGAGGTAGAGATGTGTTTGTGGTAACTCTTGGAAAAAAGTGTCACTAGTTCTATGGTGGGAAGGCTATGGGTGAGGTCATGGATGATCGCTCTCCATATAGACATAAATGTGGTGATAGGTTCATCATCAACCTATCATAAGGTGTAGATGTTAGAGAAGGTAGTCTTCTTTTTGATATTGATAGAAAAGTGCTCTAAGAAGGTGTTTACTAATTGGTCAAAGGTATATAGGCTATGCCATGGTAGCATGTTATATCAAACTAAGGCTTGTCCTACAAGGGAGAGGTAGAAGGTACGCAACATAAGGGGATTGCTACTATGAAGCTGGTAGAAAGTTGAATGGTAATTGCTGACATGCTCTCTAGGATCTTCCTTACCTTTGTACTTGTCAAATTTTGGTATTTCGAAGTGGTAGGGATAAGGAGGGATAGGAACTAATGGGTGAACTAGTTCATTGCATAGTTCATCATAGGATGGTTTTTGTGGCCCGTAACTTGCGGTGCACAAGTTTAGCATTTTAACTTCATCTCATAGGAGTTGAAGTTTAGGTGTCAAGGGCATTGAGGACTGTGCTATGGTAGGTTGGGCCTAGGAATGTGATGGATAGTGAGGTTGTTATTGTTGTTCCTTGTATTATGGAGGAAATTGCTCCAGATGGTCTTGGTATGGTGGGTATTGAGTGGCATATGATGTAGGGGCTAGTGGGATACTAGGTTGTAGAATAGATGTTTGTTGAGGGTAGTAATATTGTGATAATGGGATGTGCGATTGTGGCACAGGTATTTACTAGGTAGGAGCTTGTTGCAATGACTAGGCTGTAGGTGGTGATGAGCAATATAGAGGAGGTGTAATGAAGGTGGGCGTAATGGATAATGGTGTAGGTGTTGGGACTACCTATACTAAAGGTGGTTGAGATGAGGTATTGAAATATGGGATCTAT